>VZZY01007605.1:224891-244113 GCA_013400335.1 Eurystomus gularis
CCCCCCCCCCCGGCTTTGCGTTACACAGAGATAACTGAAGGCGCACCTGTGACAGGGATGGGAGAGCGGGGAGGGGGTGCCGGGTCTCCCCTGGGTGCCGATCACCCGCCTCAGGGCAGGGGGTACTGTGCTGGGCGTCGGGTGAAGCAAAGGGGCTCGGCCCCCAGAGTGTCCCCCCGGCAGCCTCCACTGTGTCAAATGTACAACCCCCTCAGCACGGCCCCACGGGTGCTGCCGCAGCCCCCAGCAGAGCTCACAAAAAGAGGGAGTTTGGTTTATTTCACGCGGAGCGCTAGGAGGACCGAGAGGGATGCGCTTACCTCCCGAAGTGTATCAAAGCGGGGGACAGCAGCAAGGCAGAAGAGCTGTTCCAGCTGAACGACAATGCTGGCACTAGGACAAATGGATAAAAAGTGGCCACGAATAAATTCAGCTTGGAAATTAGAAGGGGTCTGCCAGCATGGAGGAAAGGGAGGTTTCTGGCACAGCCTCTCTGTAGGAGCGGGGGCAAGAAATCAAACCGGTTCTAAGGCGATGCTTGATCAGACTATGTGATACGATATGCTTGCCTGCGAGCAGAATAATTATTTAACACGGAGACCTTCAATTTGACAGTCCACAGACTGGCCGAGCCCGAAGCAGGACAGACTGGCTGGAGAGCACGCTGCTGCGCTGAACCGAGCTGCTGCCTCCCAGGAGTGAGGAACAGGGTGAAGGTGAAGCGATAACACTTCAGTTCCGTGTTTAGCTGCACCTCACAGCTAGGTGAGGCTTGAGGTTCCTGTCATATTTCACATGCATTGAAAGTCGTTACGAGTAAAAATGGCTGTGGAAGAAAAGTGCGTCTAACAGTACCATTAGCACTACTATTCAAAGGGTTTCCATCCCCTCTTCAAGCATGGAGAAAGAGTGAAGAAAGCTTTAAATTCTTATTTCTCACCAGCTGACACAACATGCAATCCTTATTATGGGTGGCCCTGCCTCACCCCTCTGTCCCAATTTACATGGGAGGCACTGTTTCTTGCTTCGGTTGTCACCTGCACAGCTCAGAGCCTGAGTTTGGTCCTGCTGTGCCCATGCCCACACAGTCTACCCCGAGTGGGAACCCTCAGGCTGGAGGTGATGCTGGGTGGGGTAGGAGACCCAAGCCCCAGGTGCGTGGGTGTGCATGAAACCAGGGCCTGTCCACTCCTCCAAGTCCTAGTTATGTGAACCTTAACAGGGGTATTTTAACATTGTCCCACTGAGCTGAGTGTCTTTGCAGTTGCCATGACTAGGACAAATGCATGTCAAACGGCATCTCAAAAATAAAAGCATCTAAGCCCCACACTAATGTAGCTGAGCGACTCTTTCAGAAATCTTTTTTCTCTACTCTGCTCTTTCCCTATTAAGTATCTCTAATCAGGCAAAACTGAAAATCCCTGCTACACACTCTCTCACATGACTTTAATTCATGGAGGTAAAAATTCCCCAACACAGGGATTTTTCATTGTGTCACAAGGGCCTTAGGTCACTCCCATGCTGTGTTATTTATGAGTAGAAAAAGCTTCAGGAACCCACTCCCCAACATGACTCACGTGACATCTCCAAGGTCAGCGTGTCCCTGTGCTGACTGCTTGGGTAGCAATCAGCTCTCAGCTCTCCAGAGCCCACAGCCTGGGGTCCTGCTTCATTTTGCACCTAGCATGGAACACCAGCTAGCCACGTTAGTGAAAAAGATCCTTTTCCACTTCAGTTCTCCAAAGCCTTCAGCTCTTCCTGTTGGAGGAGTAGCTTGCCCGAGCTATCTGCACATGCAGCATCTCAAGACCACGATACATTAATTTATCAGGACTGAAAGAGAACTTGCAGAGAGACTTGTGGTGCTGGTAGGCGTTGCTGCAAGTTTCACCCTTGTCGAGTCTGCATGCACTCTGCACCATACCCACCCATTGCACCCAGGCCAGTGCCACTCCCAGCCCAAAGCTGGCAGTCTCATCTTTAAGTCCGTCATCACTTTTCTGCAGCGTGATCAGTTTGTGACAAATGAATGTTTTCCTTTGCCTCCAGAGACGGGGCACAGAAATTAGAGGCAACTCCTTAGTTTGAGATATCTCCATTCCTGGTCACTTTTCAAATACTCTCCTCTTTGAGAAAAAGCTTTTCATCAGAGCTGAATGGTGAAATAAGAGACAGCAAGTTGAGCAAGAAACCTCAGCAGCAGCCAGAACTGTGGCCTGCCTGTTCTTCCTACCACCACTGGATTTTAGACAGAACTTGCATTTTTCCTTCTGAACAAGGAAGGAAGAAGTCTGGAAATTAATTAAATGCAGTAGTCAGCTAGCCATGCAGATACAGCCTATCTCAAAATTACTCAGGCACTTAAGTCTTGTTTAAATGCTAATGAAATGCCTCAGGTGCCAGATAATGGGCACTGCAAAACTCTGACAGACAATACCACCTGCGGTGGGGAAGTACAAAAAGGCACTTGTAAATGGAAAAAGCAGCCCATAAATTATGAACAGATTAAAAACGCACAGTAAAATGATTCTCAATTAAGCAGCAGTTAATTTAACATTAGCTTTCTGTGTTCTAAGGCACTGAACTACAAGCTGTGCTTTTACTGCTCTGCTACTTTCGCTTTTACTTTTCTTCCAGAGGTAAAGCTAATGCAAATATTTACAGCAAGCGTATGGCTGGCGTTCAGTGTAAAGTAACTCTCTCTCTAAAGAGGTTAATGTGAATATTGTCTATAGCCGAAGAGCTTATTTCCAGTTCCAAGATAGCTCTCTGGCCAAACAATAAAATAAATTAGACACGTTCTAAGTGTTTCTGAGAAGCAGGGGCTGCAGTCAGCTTTTGACAGCAAGCTGTTGCGCCTGGTCATGGTGAAGCCCAAATAGCCTTGAACTGGTATCACAGAAGTACTTTTATTTTTCTGTTTGTTTGCGGTTTGTTTGGTTTTTTTTCCTCTTTCCTGACCCTGGTTTGGAAAGATACCCAGTGCTGAATTACATCCTCTCTCGTACATCCTGTCCCATCCACAGTCAGCCAGAAGACTTCCTCACACAGGAGGAGCCAGCAGTGGGGCACAGAGCAGCTGGCCAGGGGGTCAGGATCCAGCCAGCTGGGCAGCTACACTCACCCAATTCACTTTGGGTCAGCTCTGTCAGCCAAAAATACCCCTGTGGTCAAGTTTACTCTTACTTGTCACCTCTTTTTTTCCTTCTTTTAGAGCCTTATCTTTCCTCTGGCTGTGCTGACCATCTTCACTTTTCACTAGCCCATTTTTACACCAGGCATGTTCTCTCACATTACTACTGCTGTAGCTGTTGTCCCCTCTGCCTGCAGTTCACTCACCATGTCAGTGGTCAGGCCAGTTTTTAAAGCTGTGACTTCCCACAGCTGGCGACATTAACGTTTGTCTCCCCACTTTAAATAGCTAGCCATCAAAGCTTGTAATATTTTAAGTGGTTTATGGTCCTTTTTGTATTCCAATTTCTTCTTGATTTTAGCTTATCAATCCTTCTTTAATTTTTCTTTATCGGTGCTTTTCTTTTTGAAGAAAAAGTAATATTTACTAACAAAATACTCCTAACCTATAATTTCTCTCAGAATCTTGGTAAATTGCGTAAACAAAGGAAATAAGTGTATGTTATTACTGCACTCCTTTGTAGTGACTGAGAGAACACATCCGGAGCCTGGCCATTCATGGAGAAGCTGTAAACTAGGCAAATCTGGTTTATTCCCTCCTCAGGTAAAAGGACCACCTATGTGGAGGCCAAAGCCCATGCTACAGGTTAAACATTTCCTCCCCATGAATCCAGATCAACGAAACAGCAAATAAATCTTTTCATTCCAGTGAACACAGGAAGCCTTTTGAGGAACTCCAGGTTACGTACTTATCATGTTAAGCATAGCCTGTTTAAGGGACTGAAATGGATCTGAAGCTTTTCAGAACATCACAGCCTGGACAGCTTCATCCTCAGCCCCACTGTGAAGCATTAGCCTCATTTTACAGATGGTGTCCAGAGGCAACGAACATTTATACATGCGAAGAATCAACTGTCAGATAAAGAATTGAAACCAGTTCTTCCAAATCCCTGCATGGCTCCTAATTACCAGATTACCCTAGCCTGGGCTAACATAGCCCTTTCTGCTTCTTCAACCACAGCGATGCATGGGAAGAAAAAAAAATTTCAAAATTCAGTCTTTGTATTTACCATTCCTAACAGAACCAAGCATGTTAAGGAAGTAGTACCTTCTATCATCCATGCTCTTACTTCTTGAAGCAAGCCGCCTGCTTAAATTTTCCTTATCCTTAATGGCAGGGAACAGTTCATGCAGAAATCTGTGTCTTGCTAGGTTTAATTACAGTCCATCATCTGCACAGGAAAGGCTGGCTGAGTGATGTCTTCGAGCTATGTGTGATGGACATCAATTAGGTGGGATTCGGCAGGTGAACAGCCAAACTTTCAGAGCAATCCTTACAGTTACTTACGTTAATTGATGTCATGGGAGAAGAGGTGCAGCTTTGCCTGTAATCTTTTATGTAATCTATTGCCTTAGCGGAAGCAAGCTGTGGCATGAAGATCACCTTGCTGGGCAGGTTGGGAGCAGCCTGGCACATGGGTTTGGACAGCCGTTGCAGGAGGGGAGCAGGCAGCTCCCCTGCATTATTCCTACCAGCACCACTAATTCACGCAAGCATGGCTAATTCACACCAGCCTTTTCACAAGACAGCTCTGTTCTGCAGTTCAAGCGTGGGCACTCAGCAGATGTCGTTTGGGGCTCAGCCACCATGACCCTGTGTGCCTTCACCAAGTCAATTCACTTCTGCCAGTTCACATAACTAAACTGATACAAAAATGAAAGTAGTCAGAAGTAGTGAAATCCCAGTGCATCAACAGATCTTACAATACATTTACAAGCATATGGAAATAAATTAAGAAAAAAAAAAATCAACATAGCTTTCCTGTTGTGTTGACTTAACTGACCTGGATTTTATAACGATTTAGGTAAATCCACAGAAAAACCTCTGCATGCAGAGAAACCTGCCTAGGCCTTTGTAACCACCTCTAGAATTACACCTCTTTGGAAAAAAAAAAAAAATGAAACCAACCATATGGGCAGTAAGATCTGAGAACATGTCAAGGAGATCCTATTTTAGTTGCTGTCCAGAAAAAACTATTAAAGCAGCTAATAGCTATTTCCACAATAAATAAAATACTGTCTAATCTTTACTGACATAGGAGAATGGGGAGGGAAAAAAAAACCCTCTAAACTAAAGAGAAGCTTATCTTCATACATTTTAAGAATTTGGACTAAATTTGCACACATCAACATCATATTTATGTATTAATTATGTTACAATAACCTATTTGTGAGAACACGAGTTCCTCATTGGCTTTGCAAGGCTGGCTGCCACATAGCTCTGGATGTCACTGGCAGAAGAATGAAACCTGCATTGTGCCAATATTTTTGCCTGAAATACTGTACATAAATCAAGACAAGCAGGAGGGACAGAAGGGACCATAGGCACCTAAGAGCATCCTGCATCCCTAGCTGGCAGTCAGAAACTATCTCCCCTCTATCCAACCACTCCCCAGGTAGATCAAGGAGCCGCACAAACATGAAGTGTCACTGAGCCTTTCTTCCCAAGGTGCTATAGTGTTTCTTCCCAATGGAATTTACATTTTCAAAGTGCTTGTGCTTTTCTGGTCCTAGCTGTTCCCATCAGGAGGTTGTCCTTGCCTCTGTTTTAATGGCCAGTAACCTGCATCTTATTTCCAGACTAAGTTTAGTCACAGATAAATTTAAATAGTTGTTCTCCTTCACCGCTGTTTCACTCCTGGGTATTTTTAGATGGAAACCATATCCCCTGTTAACCTTCATTTTCCTGGGCTGAACAAGTTGAGCTTGCCTTGCCTCCATTTGTAAGGAAAGATCATGGCATTCCTGGTGATCTCAGCAGCCTTTCTTTACACCTGTTCAGATTTGTATTTTCCTTGGACATGAGACAACAAAATCATTTGTAGTGTCCTGAGGACACCTTACCGATGTCGTCTTCTGTAATGGATTTAGTGTTTCCACTGGAAACATCTCATTTAACATTTCCCAGTATGACATCTCTTTCTTCAGAGAAGATCTCACCGGTGCTCCAGAGGTACCAGAGAGTTCCCCAGTTGATTAGTTAATTTTCTTCTTTTCTTCCATCAGCTTGCTGATAAGCAATCTCCACATGTGTTCCATAAAAACAACAGCCTTCAGCAGCATAAGAACGGGAGCAGGACATCAGATGCTGTCCTAAAGCCCAGACAAATGGGATCTAACACATTCTTTTTGTTTACGATTGCAGTGACAAAGAAAGCTGTGAGTTTAGTCTGACACAAGCTGCCCTTGGCGAGCCCAAGAAGCCATGCTGAGAGGAAAGCTCGTAAGTGTTGCACGCACTGTCTATAAAGATGTTCAGACTGGAGACAGCAGGAGTCAAAGGCCACTCAGAGGTCTGAGTGAAGGCGGCAAAAGAGAGTATTAAAGTACAGAGAAGTTTCACAACGTCTTAGACACCAAACATTATTATGCCAATGTTGGAAAGGCAGCAGAAGGAGAGAACTTGGCAATGTCATAGAATCATAGAATAGTTTGGGTTGGAAGGGACCTTTAAAGGTCACCTAGTCCAACTCCTCCTGCAATGAGCAGGAACATTTCAGGTAGATCAGGTTGCTCAGAGCTCCGTTTGTTTCAAAACAGGACAGGGAACAAAAGAAAGATGGAGAAACCAGTATTTTATCATTTGTTTTTGGCTTTTAAAGCAAGGGTAAAAATCTCTCTTACACAGATCAAGGAAAGAAGAAAAGAAAGAAAAAGCTGTTGTTGAGAGGCAAATATTTCTCACCCGTGCTTCCTGTCATCATGGTGGTGGCCTAACATGGATAAATCAAAACTGTGGATATTTGGGTTATTCTCTAAAAGCTTATTTACTATACCCACCTATGGGAAAACATATCAGCCATTTCTTGTAGAGGATAGACAGTAAGTAAACAACCACAAGTGAATCAGGGTCTAATGCAATTGGCTTTATGTGCTGCCTTGTGCAGACCACAGCATCTGTGCAGCTACAGGTGGGATATGTAGTCAGATTAATCAATCCAGGGATAAAGAGGAGCTGACAGTACTTTGGAGGAACGTGCAGTGCCTGCAAAGTATTAGCCAGGCACGGGCCTGCACTTTCCTTCTCTTCACATGAGGACAACCATCCAAAGCGCAGCGATACAATCCCCTCATTCTCTAAGCTTTCATTTTAAAGAAAGTGTGACAGCGACAGGAGGGTGGCATCAATTACCTTTGGCATGGCATACGCCTCAAATGCATGACCGAGGTTGCACAGCAGTAGCTGTGGTGTCTGTGCTTCATGATAGAAACAGAGAGACTAACTAAAGCAACAGCTAGGAAGCTGGTGGAAGGGAAAAAAAAAAAAAAAAAGTGAAGACAAAAGGGGGAAAAGTGAAAAGTTTTAGCCACCAGCCATTGCATCTAAATTCATATTATTTCTAAAAATACAAAAGCAGAAAGCCAGTAGGAATGTTGATGTCGGTAGAAAATTTTCAGCAAATAAAGGGCCATACTGATGCCCAGTGTAAAACTGAGCCTCCTAAGCACCACAATTGAATCAGACAGCCGCATCCTAATGCTACTGCTCAGCTCAACCATCAGCTTGACTGAAACTTCAGGGCCTATTAAAATCAAGTAGAAATTTTCTGTGGCTCCAGCTCCTAAGTTTAAAATTCACACTGGGCTTTGTCTCGCATTTCGCCTCTTCCCCAGCCCTGTAGCTCGATACCCCTTGTTAGCCCACCCGAGATGATTTCTGTCCATCTCTCTGGGGAACATTTGTCACCCAGGACTGCTCCAGTCCCTGCTTGTTTTGCAGAGAAGGAATTTTGGCAGCAATTAGCTGAAGTGAGTTTCTGGACCTTCAGCCTGTTTGTTTGACCTCTGGAAGTAGGTGGCTAATTTAAGGACAATGGAAGCTGTCGTGTTACCTGTTTCCAACATGAAATCAATAAGGGGAGAGCGGGACTAAAGTCAGCCTTTCTGTTTTGATAAGAGGGTGGCTAAAGATCTCTGGAATGAGAGGCACTCCAGCAGCCACCCGGGCACAGGGACGCCTGCTATTTATACACTCAGGGGCAGGGCTGGAGAACAAAGTGGCCCTTCTGCTCGCATTTTATTTTTATTTGCCTGAAACTGAATGGGAAGGGCACAGCTTTTATCATCCAGAAGCATGCATGTGCAATGTTCATTTTTTTTTCCCTGTTCCGTTAAAAAAAAAAGTTATCAGTGTAGCATTATGTTATACACGTAGTATTATTATATGTTTAAATATTGTTTCAAATTTCAAAACCAGAATCACCCTAAAGACAATCTTTAAAAAAAAAATAAATCCTGTATCCCATGTATAATTGTGTTGTACCTTGTCTGTGCTCTGCACATAAGCAAAGAGAAGACTGTTTCACTTGGGAACTGCTTGCAGACAGCCACAGAGGGACAGGGATAGCAAAGCAGAACAGCTGGGAGAGACATGAGGCACTCAACGGTTCAGATTTTATATGACAAAAGTCAAATTGGCGGTGTTTTGTAGAGGTTAATTCATGTGCAAAACAATGTTTGAAACTTAGTTATGCACATATTTATGCCAAGCCTCATTGGAATCAGATCCAAGTCATTCCAAAGGTTGGGATTTGACATAACTTACACTCATTGTAGTGGGTTTTGCCTTTGAGGAAGGGAGCTGTAGCACTTAACTTCATTCAAAAGCACCCTTTTCCTGTTGACAGAGATAAGCCCCAAGAGAGTCACATCCAGTTCTCCTGTGCTAAATATGACAGAAAAGAGTCTTTGGGAAAAGAAGCCCAGCACAAAACCCTAGGGAACACTAATTGTAAGCTTATTTTAAGCATCTTGCATGGTCTGAATAGTTTACAAGGCTATTCTAGTTGCTGAGAAGTCAGAAGTCTCGGTAATAAAGACCCTTGGGAAACTGATCCATCAATTTTACAAGTTTACAGCGCTGCTGGAAAAGGGCCAGCAAGCTGGCCCCTGGAAATGAATGAAATATTTTTGTATTACCTCATATAGCTTGCAACACCATAGTAGCCAAGTAACCTGCAAGTGTTACTGCATTCATCATTGCAGCATCTGAATAATGCAGGGAAGTGCAAGCTCAAGTGGCTATAAAAATAGTTTCACCTCTCTTTTGTGGGCAGGGTTTTCACCACTCCTAGCCTAGCAGGGAAAAATCTCCTCAAAAAGCTTCCCTCTGTGGGGCATGACCCAGACTCTAAGCATGAAGTCTAGGCCTCCCCAAAGCATATTGCTCTCCTGTTCCTGGTTCCCAGGCCACCTCTAGCAGGGAGCAATGCTCCCCTAACCTCAATTCCTGTTTCTTAGTGAACTAGCCAGTGAATTAATGACCATTTTCTGGGGATTCAGAGGCACATACAAGAATTACCAAATTAGCCTCTTTGGGCTGGTTTCCCTCATCCCACAAACCATGTGGACAGAGAAAACATGAACCAAGCATGTTGCAAAGGGCACTTTGGAACCATTGAAGCTTTTAATTACTGGCTACATGACCTATAACTTAGGCCTTCTCATAGATTATTACCAGTATGTTATTTTTAACAGTGGCAGTCACTGGGTATATATCTAAGTTTTCAAACAAAAGTATGGCTCCAGCCCAGAGGCTTTTTGCAAAACAATTTGCTACTCCTTCCCCCTCCACCTCCTCTTTTCCTTCCTTCTCCACCCGTAAAATTTACATCCAGATTCAGTTATCTCTGTTTAGCTGACAGGAAGGGCAGAAGAAAACTAAAATTGATGATAGATTTAAGAAAATAACACATTGTATATGCAGTACATACATACCATAAAACACTTTAAAATGCTTTTAGACTTATTTAAAAATAGATGCTGTTAAAATAAAAAATATGAGAGGAGCCAATTGCAACCAGAACGAACAGAGCACATTTTCCATCTCTCACCAAAACTTTTGCAAAAAAAAAAAAAAGTTTCTATCCAGCTCTATTTATAAGAGGGAAAACAGCATGAGAAATTACTTTTTTCCTTCTTGCACAAATCAGAACTTGACTGGAAAGAACGATACGCCCCATCCCTCAGCATTAACCTCACAGCCTCAGGCACTCTGCTTGAAATGCCTCATAAAGCAAACAAACCCTTCTGGAGTGAGCTGCCTCCTTATCTATTCAGTGAGAAAGGAAGAGGTAAAGGATGAGCGATGGCAGGAAACTCACATTTCATTCCAGTGACGAATTTTGACCTGTCATTCCTGTCACTGAAGATGTAAACGCTTAAGACGACCACAAAGACAGGGATGAATGTACACAGCTCCTTGTAAGGAGAGAAGCTCTCTTTTTGGCAAATAAATGTGTTTCCACTGTTGTTCAGTCATCAGGATCACCAGACGGAGGGTGTGGGCTTATGTTTTTTCTTTTTATGGGTCTGTCTAGCCAGACTTCTGCATAACTTCCTCCACCCTGCCTCACTGATCTCTCTGCAATGATTTGGGCAGTTCATCTGCACAACTTTCATGTTCTGGCTAATCTGATGAGTGATTTCCTAGGAAGTTAGCTGTGTCAGGAAAGCCTTAATCCCTGCGTAGGTGTACCACCAATCCAGCGGCTGGGGCAGGTCCCCACATCTGTGGGGACAGCTCTCATCACCAGAGCCAGCTACTGGGGCTAAAGTAGCCTTGGGCAAGGTGGGCATGCCAAACCATTACTACCAAAATTGTGGGCAACTCTAGCAGGTGACCATTGTAATCAGTCACTTGAGATGGTGTTAGCAAGATCTGACTTAAGAGCAAATGCAAGGGGAAAAAGGTGAGCTTAACTGCCATATGTAGTTATTGTAAGCCCAGAATTATGCAAGACTGTAGAGAAGCTTCTCATACAATGGAGGTAGATACAGATGTGTATGAAAGATCGGACAAAGTGAAGCATATTGGCTAAAAACAGGTGTTGTAGGACTCAGTCCATAGCTCTCCTAGATAGAAGAGTCCCTTTGCTAGACTATGGAAATGAACTAGATTTTCTCTCCCCACATTTCCAAAAGGCATCAGATCTAGGACTGCTTGGGAAGCTATTAAACTGCAGAAAATAATAATGTCTATCAAAAAAAAGGAAAGTTGGTAAGAAACTCCCAAACAGGAAATGTCAAAGAAATGGACAAGTCTGTAATAGTGTGGAGAAGGGACATACAAGACTGCAGGAGGGCTTCAGGCGGAGTTACTCAGGGTAGGTTTTGAAACAGAAAGTGTTACATGTCCCATTGGATGTGCTAATGCAAAATATCTGTTTTCTTCTTTTCAGTGATAAATAACTAGGGGGGTTTATTCTTAACCTGGAGAGAGGGTGGGATAAATCAAGGCTGGGCCTCGACAGCCTTGCAGGTCTGAAATCCTGGAGCAAACTTCAGAGCAGCTGGGACAAGACAATTTCATTGATTTTTCTGGATGGCATTTGGTCTGTTTGCAGAAGACTGTGTGGTATGAGCAGAATAAGAAAGCAGTGAACAAGGCTGCGTAACAAGTTGACTTACTCTAGGAGAACTCAAATTTACAGAAAATACATTGTGAGTTCTCCACTTGCTTGAATATAGGTAGATCCTCTTCTCACTCAAACAAAATTCTTGACTTGTTTCTGAAACATCTTCAGTTTTCTCCAAACAAGAGCAGCCTGGCCCATCAAACTTACAGCTACCTCTTCGTTCTTAATCAGAAAGAAAAAGTACTGAAAACAGTTTTGGCTATTTGTTTCAGCCTGTGCCTTTGGTGATCGCTGGCCAGACTCTTCATGGTTGGATGTGGCTTTTGAACTGTGACTTGGTCACTTCAGGCTTAGGGAGCATTTGACTCTCTTAAAAATCTTCACGTGTTGACACGGACAAAGGGTTGGTGTCTGCTGCCAGTTGTAATATGGACTTACTCTTTAGGAGCAAAACTAGGAGTGCCTGATTTCACACAACTTTGCCACTTCCCAGTGGAAAGCTGCAATTACTCATGGGTGAATTGGGATTGGCCGAGACAAAAAGTCTGACAAGTACCTTGTGGGGTGCTTTGATATCATTCATACTGCAGACCAATAAAACTAGAACCTTCTGTATGTGTTATCAAGAATAACAGTACACACTTACCCTTTATACACACTAATTGGCTTTGGAGGATAGCTCTTTTCAGAGAAGAATGCCCTTGAAATTTTATAATTTCACTTTGTTGTAAAAATTTATGATATTGAACATAATCTTTAATCCTTGAAACTTTTAAAATATCAGGAATAAATTATTAGTTTACAGCTTTCCCTCTTCACTATATCTTTGAGATGTACTCATTTCTCTAATTAAGTACAAGATACAGAATGTATCATTCCAGTAGTGATCGTTCTTCACATTCAGCTTTATTTCAATGGCTAGAAACCTGGCTTGACCCTAGCTAAATTAAAAGGAAGAACTAAAACCAGCAGGAGTTCTAATAAAAGTAACATTGCATCAGGTGCACAAACTTTCTGGAACAGCTAAAATTTGCAAACAGTCATGAATTTTGGCAAAGCACTGGCACGCTTTGATGGGGCCACCAAAGGTGTAAAGTGACCCTAAGACATTGTATTTGATTATCTCTTAGATTTACGGAGGATTTGCTTGCTTGGAAAGAATTTTTAGAATGATTGGCACACACAATTTGTGTAAGCTAATGGTGTTGGGATTTTATATACAATTCTATTTATATACAACTGGGGGTAGTTTTGCTTCTTGATCTAAGCTCGTGCGTAAGCAGCGGGTGTGAGTCTCCATTTGCTGCTTGCACGTTCATTTGGACACATCCCCACAGTGAATGCCAAATGATCCCGCAGTAGAAGGGCAGACTTACTCCCACCTCAGACAGCAAGAGATCCAGTCAACAGCCACCAAGGCAATAATGAAATTGCTCTACTGAGAAATGGCATTGGTCAGCAAGGGACAAAACAGGATTTATTAGCGGCCTTTATGTAATGGATGCAGAGGACTGTGTACCTTTATTTTAATAGTAGCCTATCCAAGTGACAAAAAAAGTATTTAATGGGAAGACAGCTGTAGGCCCTCGGTGCTTTAAAACACATCTCCTAGGCTCTGTTTACTCAGAGTGTTTACTTATCTCTGCTCACTCTCATCTTTCAAACATCCACTCAAATGTATGTTTAGGCCATGTATGCATATGTCCACAAATTCCCTGAAGCTTACAGTAAAAGCAAGGAAAAAAGTTTTCATTTTAAGATACGAAGGGGACTGTGGGAAGTTACTCTGCTGACATTAAGTTACAAGCCTGGTTCCAAAGGACAATGGTGTCTTCCCAACATCTCACTACCAGTCCCAGGGTCTGGTGAAAAGTAGATTGAACAAAATCCTCCCTTTTCCCATAGGTGCTTCACAAAAACGAATCTTGAATGCCCTTAAAGGTAGCTAACAGCTTTCTTCCCTCTGCAGATAAGTAAAGCTACACCTAAAGGAACTATCCCAGCGTACCTTGGCAGGAG
This sequence comes from Eurystomus gularis, assembly GCA_013400335.1. Taxonomy (NCBI): domain Eukaryota; kingdom Metazoa; phylum Chordata; class Aves; order Coraciiformes; family Coraciidae; genus Eurystomus; species Eurystomus gularis. Next base: position 238,460 of record VZZY01007605.1, read on the forward strand.
CAGAGGAACAATGGCAAAGGAGTGAACACAAACACTTCCGACTTTAGAAGCAAACATTACTTGCTAGAAAAATGATGAGACAGAATGAGCATCATGCCATAGGGCTTTTAGCTTTTTTCTTTTTTGTTTTTAAATGCTAGAGGATGCAGTTTCACAAGGATGGAAACAACATAGCAGGGGAAAGGGACGCAGACTGAAGACGGCAAAGCAGATGAGAATCAGAGAAACAAAGCCTCTTACCTGTATGCTGAATGTGGGGGTGAAGAAGACATCGCAGGGTTTGTAGATGAATTTCCTGGATTCACTCCCCTGTCTGTTGCTCTCCAGCTGGGGCACCTAAGTAAGAGGCAACCCCATCATCTCTCTAGATAGAGAGCAATAGAAATTTTTAAAAAGTTTATTCCAACTAAGATCAAAGGAGAAAAAAGCAGCTGAGAAAAGGCTGGGCTAACACATCCCATAGGTCCACAATAGTTTTTGTGCATCTCTTGTTTTACGGGTGATTTGCCGGGCACATTTTTAGGCAAGGACTATTTTGAGTGCTGAATCAGAGGCAGAGCTATGAGCAAAGAACTGAAAAAATGACCAGATCTATGATAGAGGACAAAATGTAAACCATGAAGCATGATTTTTTTCCAATCCTTCTCCAGAAGCACTGACCTTCTCCCAAAATTTACTCAGTATTTAGTTGCAGTCACCCTGAGTGCTACATTGCACACCTTTCATCTAGCTTTGAGAAGCACAGCCAGCACTCACCAGCACATGTGGCTGAGAATTACCACCTAGGGTCGTTCAGGCCGGGGAAGTGAAGCAGACTATGGAGAAAAACCTGTTTCTTCATGAGATGGGGAGGAAAACCTTCTGTTTAGAAACATTTCAGTTAGGAAGTAGCTACAGAAACTGGAGGCTAACTGCAGAGGATCAAGTCAGATAGCACTGTTCTACGTAGCAGTCCTTTTCCTAACAGGGTCAAATCAAAACCTGTTTCTCCGCTTAACCATAACAGAAAGTTATTTTATCCTTTGCAACTCTCTAAGCTTTATTTTGCCAATATCTGTTTACAGAAGCGTTCTCTCCCACAGATGCTGCCATCTCCTCTGCTTACAGCTAATTCCTCATGTGCTGCAATTTCCTGAATGGCTTCTTGTTTTTGTCATGAGTTAAGTGTATTCTTACTGTCTAATCCAGGATTTGTGCCAGTCAGTTAATGGGAACTGGACTAGGCCATACATTTACTTTTGAGATTTTATGGAGAGAGTCTGCTTTAGTTTCACAGATGCTAGATTAGATTTTAACTTAAATAAAGATCTTGGTTTTTCAGATGCTACTAGTTGAGCCACACTCCTTTTATAGAGGGAGTCTGAAATATGGCTGAAGATGGTAGAGGAGACAAAAGGGTTTTCTTCTAGCCCAGAGCACACACACACTTGTGAAATGTGATGTTATGGAGGCTTTTTAACCTAAATTATGGCTACACTGCATGGGTGCCAGGATTTGGAAGTCCCTAGTGCCACTGCAGCTGACACCTGCAAGAACTTAATTGAGGATCTGGAGCATCTGTGGTAAGTTTAATCCCTAAACACAAAGATGAAACTCCTTCATTCCTAGTGGCTCAGAGAATGGATCTCCAAAAAAGAAAATAAAAATCCTAGCTATCTAGAAGGTACTGAAAAAAACTCTTCTGTTAAGTATTAATACACATACATGTTTAGGAAAAGAAGTGAAAAACAGATAAAATGACTTTTCTCTTCTTGGACTTTGTCTCTTTCTAGCTGCCACCTCCATCCTTGTAATCTTAGCACCAGAGAAGACCAGGAGGGAGAGAAAAAGAAATAATCATTGTCTAGGATGAAAAACATGTCCACCTCCTTGTGGTCAAAGAAAATCTCCTTTTCTTCTCTGGGGTTTGGAGGACTTGGCAGGGAAAAGTGAAGACAGCGCACAGGCAAAAGGAGTATTTTTCCCTGTCTAAGGAGTTTTAACCTCTTTGAAAGGTGTTAGGACAGCTTCAGGTCCTTTTATTTGTCTCTGTTCTCCTTGCAGTTTTTGGTTGTTGTTTTGTTGTTTGTCTTTTTTTTTCTAAATCAGATTTTTACTAAGTTCCCTGACCTCTTTTGGGACAGGAAGTTCCTCTCAGACGAGGTGCACTGCTGTTCACATCTCAGTGATATGCCTCTCTGAACAACGCAATTCCCTTTTTATTTTAGGGACAGTACTGCAACAGGGAGAGATTCATGCAGAGAGGAGAAAGAGCAACAGAGAGAAAAGGAAAAAGAAATCCCTGGTAAGATCTAACTGATAACTGAAAAACAAATAAAGGAAAAATTCTATTTCACTTGGTCTTTTAATAATGTTTTCATTCCTCATAAAAGTAGGCTTTAAAAAATAGCTTTCTATGCACTTAATAACCAAACCTAATCCTGACATGGTTTTTACTGGAAAACCTGATCAAGATTGGCTAGACTTGTCTGAGATGGGGATTTCAGAGACTCTCCCTGGCTTTCCTATAAAAACACATCAAGATCCTAGGCAGCTATCAATAGCATTGCTATGGATTCTCAAATGCAGATGTTACTGATGGAAAAATAAACCTCACTGATGACACCTAGTGTTTTCCGAAATCAGAGTTGAGAAGACTTTGACAGGTACCCAAGAGGCCTCTCCTCCCACAGATGGCCATGGGAGGACAGTGTGGGTGGATGAAGCTGCAGTTTATGCCCAAGGGATCACTTTTCCACAGCTACATCCACGAAGAATAGAACCCATTTTGCTGCTTCCATGTTGGGGGGAAGGGAAACCGAACCTCAAGGAATTCGCGTCTGCTGACAAAGCACAAAACCCCACTGATTACAGGCTTTGCCACTTTCCCAGCAACCTAGTAACCAATTCTTCTAGAGAATGTTTGTGCAAGGAGGTTTACTTGTATAAAAAGCAAATCACAGCCTTACATACAAAACACGCAACTTCCAAGTGGACTATGTTATCTGTAAACCCATAACAGCATCTGATAATACAAACCATTGCAGGTGCAAGAAGTGGTTTCTACTGATCTTTAGTAGGAGAAATGGACTTCTGCCTATGGATGTTTAAGTAAAAAAACTGCTCTTATTACTAATTTGAAGAAGAAGCTATAAAGAATTTAAGTGACCACTTCTAGCAGCAGGTATGCAGCTGTGATTCTTGACAGGACCTATTGGCAGCTGTACAACAGCACAGAAGAAAAAAATCTGGAGTCAGATTTTTCAGCTGATGTGAAGCACTAAACATCAATATTGTGCTATGAGGTCCAAAAGCACAGCTAGGGAAAGGCTTAGATTGGGTGTAAGCCCATCATACAGGAGTCCTGCTGGTTCCTGCCAAGTGACAAGTGGAAGGTTTTGCTGGTTGTGAGGAGTATGGTGTAGAGTCACACATCTTTGTTTCCATTTCCCCACTTTAGGCAGGGAGAAAAACAGCTGAAGCAACTGAGGGGATCGTGAAAGAATGAAAGAGCAAATGAGTTTGCCCCAGATCTCCTAATCCTCAGACACCAGTCCAAACAAACCGGACCAGTTACATGCATCGCAAAAGACCAATACCCAGACTAATTCCTGCAGAGTTACAGACAGTAGATAAAGCTTTACAAAATTTTTTTAAAAATAAAACAAAACAAAATAAAAACCCCAAAAGCTCCCAAACATGTTTTAAAAGCATAAGAGAAGAGCACTGAGACCAAAAAGGGGAGAGAGAAAATTTGTCTTTGCCTTGCACTGTTACACACAGCATCCTGTAAAATGCAGCCTAGGTCTATAGATCGTGAAAGCAAAGGAAGAAAGATAGAGAATTCACAATGGGAATACAGATACTGAGAATAAATCAGCAGAGACATTGCAATAGAGGTACAAGGCTGGCAGAGCAATGCATTGGCACAGCCTCTATTTAACAAATGAATCCTCAGGGCAGCATATTTCTGGGAAAGCTTTTGGTCATTCCTTTCTCACCACTCCTCTGCACCCTGAGTGAAGCGATGACTGAGTATTTACAGCCTGGCCGTGTCAGGGGGTTGACAGTCCTGCTGATTTAAGGCATGGTTCTACTAGGAAAAGCAACCCTGTGAATGATAACCTTGTGGGTTTCTATTTACTATGTCTCACTGATTTCCAGATCAAATGAACTGGGGAAAAAAAAAAAAAAAAAAAACCAACAAAAACCCCAACCAATTTACAAAGAACTCAGCCAGATTGGTTCCTTCTTGTTTATCTATCAATGGCAGTCAACAAACAACCTATGAGTCAAGCTCTGTCTTTTTTCATAGTTGAGCAAATCAAAACTGAAAGGTTCAGTGTAGGTTTTCTACTTTTGCCATTTAAATGAAAGAAATGCCTCACTCCAGATCTCCCATCCCTGCAGAGTACAGTTCCTCCTTGGAAGCCATATGCCCTGGACCCCTTCTCCTAAGAAGAGAGGCTCCAGGGTCTGCCCTCTCAGATAGTAGAGGAGGGAGAAGGGGATGCTGTACCTGCTTATTTCTTTCTCATTGTAGAGAAAAGTGAACTTTAGGCACAGTTTTAGTGAATGCATTCTTGCCCACTATTTTTTTTTAAGCTCTCCTCCCCACCCAAAACCATCCTGTATACTTTTAATGGATGTTGTTCTTTTACCTTAGTCCTACTCTGCTAGCTATATATATTGCATGGCAACATAAATCATTAATAACTCCATCAAAGTAGGTGGAAGCAAGCCAGCAGAAGAAAAAGAAAAAACAGTCCAATTTTTTCCCTCTTAATCTGGTCCATGTGTTCTCCATTTGCTTTTCCATTAGGAAAATAGCCATTGAGTATCCAGTATTGTATATAACATATTGAAAAATGTAACCAGGCAGCTTAGTTCAGCTGCTTAATCATGCAAGGCCTTCATCATTTTAAGACTGCCTCTCAATTTGTTCTTGATCAAACTCTAAGGGGGCTGAGATTTCATGGACCATGACCAGAGCTGGCCACAGATTTTTTTGTTTGTTTGTTTTCCTTTTATTCTATTTTTGCACCAAAAAAAGAGAGTCAGAAAATACTGTTCTGATGAGTTTTTTCAGCCTTGAGGTTTTTTCCACCGAAGCAGAAAAGGCTGGATTTTCTATTGCGTTCTTGTGTCCTGCTTGTCCCCTTCATTCTGCTACGTGGCCCAGAGATTTTTTTTCCATTAGTTTGCTTTGCTATGCTGCAGCTTTTCAAAATTTGGCTATGTTTAGGAAAGTGTTGGAAAACAGCAAAAGGAAAAATGAAAAAAGGAAGAACTGCCAAGGCATAGATGAAATTGACTCTGTTACCTTCAGTGAGGAATCATGGAAACCAAGGAAGAATGCTTTTAAGATGTTAATACTTCCTTTAGAATTATTTCATGAGAACTGGGAGACAAACAAGCCATATAAAGCAAAACTTTAACATGTTTAAGGAATCTCGGCTCTGCTTTCTCACAGGAAGCTGAACTTGAACTTTGACCTTTGGTTCCTCCATCTCTCAACTTTAGGTAACAGATGGGATCCTGAGACACTCTTGGAGCAATGTTTCCATTTTTACCCATTATAAATGGAAAAGAAGGGGGCTCTGGCAATCCCCAAGGAAACATTGCTTCTCCTTGGGCAATATGCTTGAGTAATAGTGTTTATATATATATATATA
>VZZY01007606.1:0-20320 GCA_013400335.1 Eurystomus gularis
ATGATTCTATGATAAGGAAAAAGAATACCTCTTCTGACTTTTCATTCAGAAACCTTGCATGCATGTATAATTTCTTATATTTTAAAAGAAAAGAAAAAAAAATTCATATAAGATTTTGTTTAAAAGTTAATCAAACAGTGAATCTATTTTTTAAGAATATGAAGGCAGTTATTATCACAAGACTGCCATTGCACTATCTTGCATAATTCAGGCTTTTTATATCCTCTTGATCTAAATGTCTTGACTTTGTTTTTAAAATAGAGCTTGGATCATTGTGGTGCATTTTGTCTCTACTTGTGCCCTGCAACCAGCTCACTATCAGTATGAATTCTTAACAACAAACATTTTATACAGTCATAAATCCTTTCACTCACACTTTTGTGTTTTCCACTGTTACACTAGGAAATGGGAATGGATCTCCCATTGGCTTTACATTTTGTGAGATTCATGCATGCAGTGAAGCAGATTAGTCAAGAAAAGATGGCTAAAACAGGTGCATCCCTCACTCACATACTATTCAAAACTGAGCACATTTGTCATGTCTGTGCCCTTTATCCTCTGCCACTGTGCTACAGAAGTTTTCTAACTCTAATCACCATGAAGTCAGAGCACAAATTTTTACCGCTAACATGTCAATTCTGTCTTCCACTCTCCAGTACCACTCCATGACACTCCTACTTTGTATTTTTTGCCGATATTTTTTCCTGCTGCAGAATCAAAAAGTAAACAGTACCAAAGATATCATATTCCATTTTAAGAGGTCTACCCTGGATGCTGGCAACCATAAATTATGACAAATTTAGTTTCCAGGGAAGAAAATCTTTGTCTGAAGCTTTTGATACAAGGGAGCCATAGTTAGCCAGGTCCACCTACTCTGCCTTCTCCCCCACACACCCTTCTCATATACAGAGTTACTACGCTAAAAGTAAACATCAGTCGTATTTTTTGATGGCCTTTTTTATTGTGTTAGCACAGTACACAGTGCAACAGTGCTTACCCTGATGGTGACCCTTGAACAGAAAGCCACTACAAATGACAAAAACTTACATGGCCAGGCAGAAAAATCAACAATTCATATCATCATGAACGTCTGGCCAGACATAGAAGTTTTTCGGAAGCTACCACTCAGGTATCTAAATACCTTTACAAGTCTTCAACACAGTCTGCCATAGAACCTATGGCTGATACACAAATTACAGAGCAAGAAAAACACCACAGAAGAGGAAAAAAAGGACATGGGGCAATGTACTTTCTCAAAATCACACCACAGAAGAGTGACAGTTTTAATGTCTGTTTTTCAGGCCTGTACCAGTTTCTTGCCACTTTTAGTGTGATGTACGATTTGCAATTTTGGTATTTTTTAATGACAATCAAATGTGACATATTCAAGAGGGGGCTTGATATCCTTCATATCTGCTTGTAGGCACTCAGACCCATTGCTCAGCATTTTAGGAGTTGTGCCAACTTCATAGCAATTTTATCATAGGAAAAGAAGCCACTTTCTCCTCTCAAAAGTCTTTCTGATACTTTACCATGCTCAGACATAATCTGATTTCATGAATGTTAGCACCCACTTTTATTTTGCCTTTCATCCAACTGATAATAACTACCAGTTACATAAAACCCTTTATATGCTGTGTGGGAGAGCTCTGTTTTGATGTCTGTGCTTTCCCCTTGCAGTATCTTCTGTTGCACCAGACCAATTCATTTTCATGATAAAGTATTGCAGTTAAAAGGATATAACGGAGTATATTATAACACACTACAGACAGGAAAGCACACGCCTCCTCTCCTTTTCCATTCAGTGCACTGACTACGGTTCCATTTGTGTGAATCACAAAAGGGACCAGAAGATATTGCTGCTTATTTTTTTAAGCTTAAGTAACTCTCATGAGATGAATCAACCAGACCTTCAACTGAGTAACCATTGCTTCCTTCCTTCCAGGCAGCTAAGTAGTTATTGTAGAGGGCTGGTTGGATGGGAGGTAGCATTGTCTATCTGAAATTGTATTTATTGCTGTAGAAGTAAAGTAAGTAGGTATTTTTTCAAGTCCTGCTCTAACCCTCTGATGTTTGGCCTTAAACAAGTCCTTCCACATTTCTTCGCTTTGGTTCCCTGTTTATACAGGACTGATAATGTTATTTTTCATTCTTGATATCCATGGCTGAAAATTGCTACATCACCTAAAATACAGCCATAAAAAAATGAGTTGTTTCCAAGTACTTACCTACAAGACAGCTGGAGTGCAATTAGCATAACTGAAGTAATTAATAAATAATGATAATAAATTATTATCGTCAAAGGGCATATTTGACCTTTGCATGATCTTTCATGAGAAAATTTGGTACTTTCATTTAAATGCAATATTTTCTGATCTCTCAAGGCAATCTGATCTACTGTGTAGGAAGACTGATATTTCTCTTTGACTGGTTGTTTGATGGCTGAGGTTTATTTTAAGGTGAAATAAAAATAACTGATTCTTAGTTATTACCAAAATCAAATCCCTCCTTATCTTTGTCCTCACACAGATGCTTACTCATTATGAGAAAGGTGCTCTATTCAGTTCTGATTTCCTTTCATATTGAGCTCCAGTACAGTTATGCCTTTCCAAAAGAGTGTGAATTATATGTGTGATTGTCTGCCAGTAGAAAGAGACTTGGTGTCTGTCCACAAGGTGAGAGAAGCCAGGATCATTTGGTTTTTACTAGCTTGCACCTGGAGAGCATTTAGCCAGTTGCAGGTACCCTATGTGCTCTTGGAGAAGGTTGAGACAGGTTTCCAGCAGTTAAAAGTTCCCCCTCAGCTGCAGTCAGACAGCAGGTTGGACCACCCTAGGGAAAACCTGGGGAAGACCGCAGTATTCTCTGCTCCAGCTTCTGCTCCAAAGGAGTAATCTAATCTTGTGTGTGCATGGAAACACAATGGCTCACTAACATAATTGCTCTCTACCAGAAACAAGCTGTAACCAAGAAGTGCTGCATCTAGCAGATACGCCTCTTCCTATATGCAACTTCTTAACCTTTTGAGAGCAGACTGTGGTAGTGAATAGCCCACTTTTAATAGTAGTATTGTTGAAACAGTGCAGCTGTGAATGTGCACTTGAGGAAATTACTTCATACAGTAGTATCCCAGTCTATTATTCCCTTAAATACTGAAAAACAGAAAGAAGGAGGAAGGAATAGTATTGCGAACTGAACTCATGTAAAACAGCAATGACAAAGCACTGAAATACACCTGCAAATGTTTCAGTATATGTAGATAGGGATGGATATTGGTGCAAGTGGCATACGCACAACAAAATTAAGCGTGACACTGCAGACTAGCCAACAGACTAGCAGAATTATGACCTGTAATTTTTTATTTCTTTATCTATTTACTTGTAACAAACTGTAATTTCTTTGACTTTCCTAATGTAATCCAGGAGGACTAATCATGCACTGGAGAAAAATGGAAAATGTAGGACTTTGTGATTTATTTTTTGGAACTGAATTGCTCAGGAAACAGCAATAATGCACACATTTAGCTGCCAGATACATAGATCACATTAGCAAAACCTTATTTAATAGACAATATTATAATCCTCTAGCCATATGAATACAGATGAAAGCCATCCTGGTGCCATGTTCCAGAAACACACATTTACTATGAGTGATACACTGCTGGTAATTAGTATAGTTTTTAATGTCTTCCTTCTACCTGCTACTATTACTGTAGTCTTACCTAGCATAAGCTTCAGCAAACCAGCTCACTGTTATGTTCCAATTCCATCCAGAGAAGCACATATTCAGCATTAGAGGTTAAGCAAGGAAAACAGAGAAACAAATGGATTGTCATCAGCAAACTAATAGTCCTGCAGTCTATCACCATTCTTTTTTCCACTGAAGCTGATGAAAAGAAATTACAGTGGGCTTCAATTAGATCCCCACAGAAACCTGACACCCTCATATTGAAGAAGTGTTTCCTCATGTTCAAAGGGAACCTTCTGTGTTTCAGTTCATGCCTATTGCCTCTGGTCCTGTCAGTGGCCACCACGGAAGAGCCTGGCTCCATCCTCTTTGCACCCTCCCTGCAGGTATTTATAGACACTAATGAGATCCCTCCTAAGCCTTCTGTTCTCCAGCCTGAACAGTTTCAGCTCTCTCAGCCTTACCTCATATGTGAGGTGCTCCAGTCCCTTAATAATCTTTGTGGCCCTTCGCTGGACTTTTTCCTGTATGTCCATGTCTCTCTTGTACTGGGGAGCCCAGAATGGGACACAGTACTCCAGGTGTGGCCTTACCAGTGCTGAGTAGAGGGGAAATACCACCTTCTTCAAACTTCTGCCAACAATTCTACTAATGCAGCAAGGATACTGTTTCTGTTCTTTGCTGCTAAAGCACATTGCTGGCTCATGTTCAACTTGGTGTCCACCAGGAGCTGCATAGCCTGTTCTGCAAAGCTGCCTTCCAGCCAGGTGAACCTCAGCATGTACTGGGTTTGTCTTCACCAAGTGCAGGACTTTGCCCTTTCCCTTGCTGAACTTCATAACATCCCTTTTAGTCCATTTCTCCAAGCACATTGGGGTCCCTCTGGATGGCATCATGGATATACAAGTTCTGCGACATGGATTAACCTGCTGAGAGTACACTGTCATCTACACTGTACATCTACACCCTGTCATTGTGTAGATCATCAATGAAGAGTACCGAGCCAAGACTGACCTCTGGGGTATTCCACTAGTTACTATCTTTCCTACCTTCCAGCTTCCATCTGCCTTCTCTTCACTTGCCTTTTCCACATTTTTTTTCCTGTCATCTCCTCTGCCCAGTATTTCCCAGTACTTTGGGAATCCCAGAATATGGAAGTCCCAGAATTTCCTAGGGCTATGCTACGATGTAGTACAGTGCTTCTGAGTCAATTGGCATATATTGAATATCTCAGATTAAAACCACAGGTGAGGATAATGAATTTCAAGGGCTCAGCATGGAGACAATAGTTGGAGAGCATTATAGTAGACGGAGTCTAATACAACACAGGCACCAAAGGAATAACAAAACAGCTAGCCGTTCAGTCAGGCAGCCAGATATATGAAAATATACTTGAAGAGTCATAAAATGAAATTCTAAAAGAAGGATTTTAACATATGTAATCCTCAAAGACATTTCATTCCTGGAAACAGAAAGGTAGGAGTTAGACTTATTATTTGTCTAGTTGTTGAAATTACTGACCCAGTTGTAAATCTTAGTAGAAACAAGATGTGAAAATATCATGGAAGAAGGGCAATAATGTGTTAAAGTTCACATCTTTTAAATATAGAGCAAAACTATTTATTTGTGAGCAATCTTGTCTTATAATGTGACAACATAGTCATATGCATAAGAAAACAGCAGCTCTTGCTGAATCAGGACAATGTCTCTCAGTAGATCCAATTCCCTGTCCATTCACAAAGAAATGTCACTGCAAGTTTGCAACTACCAGATGTAAATACTGCACAGACTGAATCAGGTGCCTTCAGGCTGCAGAATAAATGGCGGAGAAAATAGGGATCAAAAATATGAGAAGGATAAGCATCTCAGAGGCTGTGCTTTTCTGAATTTGACAAAGCCTTTTTCTTTATTTTTCATTCTGATTTGGGTTTTGGTTTGGTTTTTTTTTTGTCTGCAGGATACTTTGAAAATTTCAAAATGAAAACATATAAAAAACACTGAAAAGGTCATAAGAAGCTTCAGACATTCTGAAGAGTTCTGTATTCCTGATGAATTTGCAGAGGAATTTAATAAATCCTATTCACCATAAATTAGTTTCTTTAATCTTTGCAAAAAAACGCCCTGGGATTTCTATGTGTGTCTTTTCTAAATACTTTGGTATTATTTTCTCCAACAGTTAATGGTTAGAACCATGCAGTTATGCCTGTTTCCATTCCTTTACCTTTCATTCAGAACTTCATTTCTCTTCTCCTTTCTATACATGTTTCTAGACTTCCTATGGCTGAAGGTAAAACATCTTTAAACATATTTTCTCCAGGCAACAAGAATTTCACTGAGCAGAAGTCAGGAATACTGTTACACAATGTCTGAAATCACTTATATTTAAAATCTAATTTTACAGTTATATCATTAAAATGTTAATGCCAATAGCAGAGACTGTACTCCCTTTTTCACAGGGAAGCAATATTTTATCAATATATATGTTAATATCTCTTCTCACATATCTCCAGTCCCTCAACATCAAAGCAGGGACTGGGGAAACAAAGTCTCTTCCATTGTAACCTAACCCAAGCTGAAGACCACCTGAGGAAGCTGAAGACACATATATCCATGGGACCTGACAATGTGCATCCCAGGGTCCTGAGTTAATAGGCTGATGTAGTTGCCAGGGCACTCTTCATATCATATTGAAATGTCATGGCACTCAGGTGAAGTCTCCAGGGGTTTGAAAAAGTTAAAAACATCACACCCATTTTTTAAAAGGCTAGGAAGGAGGACCCTGGAAACTACCAGTCAGTCAGCCTCACCCCTCTGCCTGGTAAGACCATAGAACAGATCTCCTGGAAGATATGTCAAGCCATATTACAAAATCACAGAATGATAGAGATTGCCGAGGGTACACTCCATCCCTTCATCCAGGTCATTGATGTATGTGTTGAACAACACTGGACTCAGAACTGACCTCTGGGGAGCACCACTAGCTACAGGCCTCCAAATGGACCCTGTGCCACTGATCACAACCCTCAGAGCTCTATTGTTCAGCCAGTTCTCAATCCATCTCATGGTCCACTCATCTAACCTGCTCTTCCTGAGCTTACCTATGAGGATGTTATAGGAGACAGTATCAAAAGCCTTGCTGAATTCAAGGTAGGCTACATCTACTGCTCTGTCCTCATCTTCCCACCCAGTCACACTATCATAGAAGGCTATTGGATTGGTTAAGCATGATTTCCCCTTGGTGAACCCATGCTGACTACTCCTGATAACCTTCTTTTCCTTCAAATGTTTAGAGATGACATCAAGAATGAGCTCTTCCATCACCTTTCCAAGGATGGAGGTGAGGCTGACTGGCCTGTAATTTCCTGGGTCATATCATATGCATAACAGGGAGGTGATTAGAGACTGCCGACATGGCTTCACCATGTGAAAATTGTGCCTGAATGATCTAGTAGCCTTCTATGATGGAGTGGCTACATCAGAAAAGGGAAGAGCTACTGATGTCATCTGGACTTCTGTAAGGCCTTTACAATTTTCTTGCCACTATATTTGAGAGATAAGGGCTTGATGGATGGACTATTAGATGGATAAGGAACTGGCTAGATGGAGATGTCCAAAGAGTTACAGCCAATAGTTCAATGTTCAAGTGGAAACCCGTAATGAATGGTGTCCTTTAAGGGTCCATACTCAGAAAAATGCTATTTAATATCATAGAATCATAGAACCATTTAGGTTGATGTAGTGGGTCTGGCTGAGCTGATTTTCCCTACAGCAGACCTCATGGTGCAGTGTTTTTGTGCTGGGAGCTAGAAGGGTATTGATAACACACCCATGTTGTGACTACTGCTGAGCAGTGTTCGCACAGCACCAAGGCTCTTTCCAACATTCTCCCCCAGTGGGATGGGGTGGGCAACGTCTTGGGAGGGGACAGAACCAAAGGGATATTCCATACCATATGATGTCAGCTCAACTATAAAGCTAGGGAAAAGGAAGAGGAGGAGGGGGGCCATTCCTTTGTCTTCCAGAGCAACCACTATGTGTTTTGAAGACCTGCTTCCCAGGAAGGGGCCAGACATTGCCTGCTGATGGGAAGTAGAGAATAAATCTTTGTTTTTCTTTGCTTCCACATGCGGATTTGCTTTGCTTGCTTTATCAGTAAGCTTGCTTTATCAGGAAACTGTCGGGAGAAAGCGGCCAGAGTAACGATGGATTCCAATGTGGATAGAATCGTCCTCGCTTTATTGTTCAAATCGTGTGTATTTATAGCACAAAAGCGAAAGCATGCGCTTAGCCCTTACACATAATTGGTTATGTTCCCATAATCATGCAACCCACCCCCTAACATAGTTGGTTCAGGCTCCTTGTTCACGTGTTCTNATCGCATTTTGCTCTGCTGAGGAGGGAGAGGAAAGGAGGTAGTGATAGAGTGGCTTGGTGGGGTCCTGGTGCTCAGCCAAGGTTAACCCACAACAGTTGAAAAAGATCTTTTCTTTATGATGAGGGTAGTAAGACAGTGGACCAGGTTGCCCAGAGAAGTTCTTGATGCCCTACCATTGGACGTATTCAAAGTCAGGTTGGATGGGGCTCTAAGCAACTTGATACAGTGAAAGATGTCCATTCTCATGGCAGAGGAGTTGGACTAGATGATCCTTTAAGGTTCCTTCCAGGCCAAACCATGCTGTGGTTCTGTGATTGTCCAATGGATTGTTTACTCTATACAGAGTATCATCTTGTTCTAATGGTTCAGAAAGATACTAAGCCTCACTTGCTATTACATCTTGTGGATGGATTTATACCATGAGAAGTGGGTGTTACATAATATTAAATCAAAGTGATAGCTTTACTTACCCTTTTTTCCTTCTTCACACTTACATAAAAGACTGCAAAGGATCCAAAAGGGTGAGAAGTTGCATGATTTTTTTTTGTTTAACATGTTAACCTATGGGCAAAAGTAGAGTGTCTAGTTTGTACAAAGAACACCTATGTTAGAGAGATAGATGAACTAATTCAAAGAAAGATAGAATGTCCACATAAATCAGCACTCAGCTATGCTGTGTTTGATCCTAGGTGCAGTACAGTCTCTCATTAGAACTAATTACTCTTGGCACAACATCATGCTGATGCAGCTGTGCAGCTTCCAGAGCTAGTTCATTTGACACTTAGCTCAGGGAGCACTGCAGTCTTGGGCATAGATGTGTAGTGTCATTTTGTCAAATGAGTGAAGCTTTCACTCATTAGTTCAAATGGCCGTTTCATTTGGGAATTAGATAAACGGTGAAATCTTCCAGATGCTTAGTCCAATTATTGTAAATATGGTCATGATTTTTGACAACTACCTGATTATTAACAGACAGCCAAGCTACACAGCAATTCCTGCATTGCAGTCAAGCAACTTGGATCAACAATTTGAGGAGGCCAGAAGTGGCCTCCTCAAAGCAGGTCCTTTATTCCAAAATGGCACTTAAAGGTAGCATCTGTAGCTCTTTCTACATATTTTCAGCAGCCAAGAACAACCTATCAATGCTGTTTCAATGTCAGCATTGGCATGGCCACCTCTCAACCCTGTGCAAATGAGGGCAGCAGGGCAGGTAATTTAGAGATAACTTTGTAAAACTATCTTTAAACCCAGCTGTCTATGTGGGAAAGGTGGACAAGATGGTTGCTTTCAAATTCTGGAAATCCCTCTTTTCTATCCAGAGACTACTAAAGTCAATAGGAAGGACTCCACTGATTATAGATGTGAGACCTTATCTTGACCCTGGTGATTAAGATATATGATACAAAAACCTCTATCTCTAGATACATTTAGCATCTCTATCTGTTGATTAAGTTTGCATTCATTTTCAATCATTTCCATGAATTCTGCCTACTGGTTTAGTCAGCAAGCACTTTGTCAGAGGTGTATTTACAACGAAACTGTCCAAGAAGTTTGGCAGATGTCACCCATAGGTAGAATATTCTCAAGCTGTTGCTTTCATGGAACAAGTGAGCAAAGTGGAAGGGGGAAATATCTGTCTGGCAGGTTTTAGTCCGTAGTTTATAGCTTATTGTTGTATGCAGTTTTACAGCCAAGCAAGTGAGCTCCAATCCTAGCCATTACAAGGCATTTATATTCTAAGAATGGGATTTCAAAAGGATGCTAAAGAAGTTAGATACGCTTACCTTTGATATAAGTCAACAAAAACATCAGTGAGTCCCATTAAAGGGTATAAAAATGCACAAGGAGAGGCAAGAGAAACAAAGCACAGGGAGGACATGAAAGAATGTGTTGCCTTTGCTGGCAACCTCATTATAGCTAGAGATCCTAGCCTGCAACTTATCAACAAGGATCGAAATAGGAAAATATGAAAAAAAAAAAGACACTTGAAACAAAAGTTCTAGGAAAATGAGAGACCTAGCTGTTCATAGATCTTGAATGCCAGAAAAGTGTATCAGCTTATTTAGCCTGACCTTCTGCATAGCAAAGGGCATAGACAAGCATGCCACTTCCCATGCAGCTGAGCCTCAGAACTTGTGTTTAACTAAAGCATATCAACCAGAAAGCCTTGAAAAGAAGGGCCCAAAGAACGCAGAATTCCATAAACAATGCAGTCATAGAATCATAGAATACCATGTTGGAATGGACCTGAAGGATCATCTAATCCAAGCTTTCTTGGCAAAAACACGGTCTAGACAAGATGGCCCAGCATCGTGGCCAGCTGAATCTTAAAAGTATCCAACGCTGGGGAATCCACCACTTCCCTAGGGAGATTATTCCAATGACTGATTGTTCTCATTGTGAAAAATTTTCTTCTTGTGTCCAACCATAATCTCCTCAGGAGTAACTTGTACTCATTCCCTCTGATCTTTTCCATGTGACTCCTTGCAAAGATGGAGTCTCCATCTTCCTTGTAGCCACTCTTTAAATGCTGGAACATGGTGATAGGTCTTACCTAAGCCTTCTTTTTTAAGCAGCAAAGCTGGTGAAGGGCTTAGAGCATAAATCTTATGAGAGCATAAATCTTATGAGATTTCCAGCTGAGGGAACTGGGGCTATTTAGTCTGAAGGAAAGGAGGCTCTCTACAGCTACCTGAAAGGAGGTTGTGGAGAGGTGGGTGCTGGTCTGTTCTCAGAAGTAACAAGTGATAGAACAAGAGGAAATGGCCTCAAGTTGTGCCAGGGGAGGTTTAGGTTGGATATTAGGAAAAACTTCTTCATTGAAAGGGTTGTCAAGCACTGGAACAGGCTGCCCAGGGAAGTGGTTGAATCACGGTCCCTGGACATATTTAAAAATCATGTAGATATGGTGCTTAAGGACATGGTTTAGCAGTGGACTAGATAGAGATAGGTTGATGGTTGGACTCAATGATTTCAAAGGTCTTCTACAACCCAAATGATTATATTCTTTATCTCTGATGATGCCCCTGTTGATGCAACCCAGCATCCTGTTGGCTTTCTTTGCCACTGCAGCAGCACACTGTTCACTCATATTCAGCTTGTTGTCCACCAGGACCCCAAGGTCCCTTTTCCACAGAGCTGCTCCCCAGCCAGGTAGGTCACAGTCTGTGATGCACTCTTGGATTATGTTTTCCCAGGTGCAAGACTTTACACTTATCCTTTTTGAACTTCATAAGGTTCTTGTTATCCCACTCGTCCAGCCTATCTAAATCTTCTCGCAGGGTGGCTCGGCTGTGTCCATTCCTTTTTATGGGCAAATGCCTCATAGATTTAAGATGAGGAAATGGTGAGATCTGAACAGAACTAAAAACCAACACAGAACAAAGAGTGAGAAGGACATTTTATTCGCCAAAGTTGCACTTCTGTGTTCTAAACAGATGGCTCACAATGACCTGAGACCTTAGAAAATTAAATCGATGAAAGAAATGTGTTTAGATTTAATTATATGTAATTGGACAAGGCACAGAAAAGGTAAAACTGAGGCATAAGCCCCAGTTTATTGAATGAATATATATGGGAGGAGCACATAAAAAATTCACCCTTGTTCAGTGTTATGAAGTTTGCATCACAAAACCTTGTACTAACTGAATAAACTAAAACTCACATTTATTTTCTTTTTTATTTCATAATTAAGCCATTTCAGACATTTGTTCAATGTCTGATCCTCATTCTCACTGATTAGAACAACTGGCTTGAGTTTTATTGTATATGATAGAATAGAAAATAAACTGATCATTAGGAAAACTCGTGTAATGAGCTACAAAGTAACTGACTAGTAAAAATCTCTGGAACCTGTGAAGCACATTTTCTTTACATTCCAAAAAAAACCTGCTCTGCTTCAATTGGTCACTGAATATATGCACATATATGTTAGATCCCTTCTAATCATCCCCTTCAAAACTTTGGCAGAATAACACCACTGTCATGCCAACCAAAGGATATATTTGAGTCAAAGATGCCACATCTTATAGGGTTGTATATGTAGACAGAGAGATTAAAAAGTAAACCATATTTAGGAAAAAACCTTAAATAATTGCTACTGTCTACATGACTAGTTACACAGAACTTCTGGGCAAATTTGGCGCTGTACTTGGTCTCGCTGAGATGGAGTTAACTTTCTCCAGAGCGGCCCTTATGGTGCCATAGTTTGGATTTGCGCCTAAAACAGTGTTGATATCACACTGGTGTTTTGGCTATTGCTGAGCAGTGCTTGCACAGTGTCAAAGCTTTATCTCTTTCTCACCTCTCCCCCAGTCAGTAGGCTGGGGACAGCAAAGAAGTTGGAAAGAGACAGAGCCAGGACAGTTGAGCATTGGCCAAAGGAATACTCCATACCATACAACACCAGGCTCAGCAGTAAAGCTGGGGTAGAGGAAAAATAAGTAGCAGAGGCAGTGCAGTGTGCTCAAAGCCCTGTCCAACCTGACTTTGAACACTTCATTTCTCTGGTCCCTGCCTTGAGATTCAGGGACTCAGGAGATATGTGAAGAGCAATTGCCATGAAAACTGAGACAAAGAAGTTGTTGAGTACCTCAGCCTTTTCCATGTCAGTTATCACCAGATCCGTCTCATTTATTGGGGGGGTACAATTTCTTTTGTCTTCCTTTTCTGACTAGGAGACCTGTTATTTGATGTTCATCCATTTCTGTTGAGGTACAAGTACCAATCATTTTACCTAGAGATGTCCCTAGTTGGAAAATATATTTAATCTATAGACTCAAAAATTCATTGCAATGGAAACTGAGAATGAAGAGGCAGAACGAGCAACATAGCTCACATGTGAGGCATGCTATCATGCAGCCTCTGCCCATCCTAAAAGCTCTTTTCATTTACATACTTCATGTTTTTTCAGCCCGTCACTCTAGCAAATACGTTTCCTCCCCTTTGGTTTATGAAAGTCGTGTTTTTAGGTTGCTTGGGGATGGATCAGCACAGTTCATAGATACAGTACTGTCTTCTCTAACTTCCAGCATGAACTTAGCTACATGCACTGAAAATGACCTTTGATAAGAAGGTTTTCCTGGAATTTTTGTTCTTCCCTAACTATAAGATTAAACATAAAAATATAATATTAATTTATATAAATGGCACTCTTATGTCAGAATGAATAATTTTCTCAAATAAGTATGAATTTCATTATAAGTCTTTCAGTCTGTGATACAGATTTCACTTTAAAGCCATGCACAAAGCTAGACTACACAGGCACAGAACTTCTACTCGAAATATCTCTATTTGCCAATTCTTTACACTTTCTCTTTCTGTTTTAAAGGAAGAATAATCTTCCTTTAAAAAAATCAGAGATCCTTCCATCCAGAAGACCAAGGGCTTGCAAACAAAGAAGCATTCTTGCAGAGGTCTTCAAAATCCTGGATGGGGTTGTACTCAGGGTACCCATGAGCAGTATCAGCAGTGCCATCAGTTCCTTCAAAATAAGATTAAAAGTCTGCTAAGCGGTTCTCATTTTACAGCCTCATAGACAGATGGCTTTGGGGAAGCAATTCAATCCTGACAGTAAAGAGATCTGAGGCGATTCTTCAAAGCAAATCGTAAGGGAGAATTACATATACACCCTTGAAAATAGACTTGAACACAACATACAGCTTAAGTACTGGAGAGAATTTACTCTAATTCCTAATTTGCCTGGGTTTATTGGCAGAACTGCTGAAGTTATAAGACATAATAACATTAAAATGAAACATCTTTATTTCTTTAATGGCAAACTTTGGCTCATACAGATTTTCTGTCTTGTAAAGTGCAAAAGGCCAAACAGACTAAATTCATGGCTTATGAAAGGAAGTTCATTCAAGAAATGAAATTATTTTATTCAGCAGATAATACAACAGCAATAAAATATGCTTTTAATTTTTTCTTTTAGAAATGGCCAATTTTCAGAAAAAAAAAAATCAAAGGTACCAATTGTATAATAAATCTGGTTTGAAAAAACATTATCTGTTAAAAGTTTATTCCTATCCTCTCAGTTTTCATTAAAATGTATTTAATTCAGTGTGACATAACCTTATGAAAATTTATTAGGCCATGTACAAAACTACTTCCCACTATTTATCAGTATTGTTAGTGATAATGATCATGGAGTGGTGCTTCTAACACAGTTTAATAGCCTTGCTGAGTAAGATTTTTATGGGACTATTTTATTAGTTCAACCAAAGAAGAAACCACAGCTGTACTGGACACTGAGACTATAATTGGGCACCCAAGATTTTTCAGAAGAATTAAAAGTGCACTGCGGCTTTTTTATTTTATATGAAAGAAAAACAAATGAACTCTCGGTTTTCTTTACTTCTGTTTAGTGTCCTCCTTTGTGAATGCTGTCATTGATCATTCATTTTCTGGTAACCCTTTCATGTGATGTTTTGCCACCATAATATAATTTATAACCCCAAATTATATAAACTAAATATTAGCAGGAAAGTCAAAGTTATATTTCTTCATTCCAAAATCATCTATGTATTATTAATCACACTCTCTGTTTAATAATAAGTATAGATTTTATAGTTTGCTGAGTATGATCTAGAGGAATGCCCAGGAGAGCCTCATGGACATCTGTAAAGTTTGTAAACATGTTTTGAATTATCCACTATAAGTAGATGAAGTGCTGGGGCCTGAGCCGTGGGCCCTGAATTAAAATTGACATATGGATGAATCTCACAAACAAACAGTATGTTTTGTAACAGAGACCAGCAGATGATTTTTCTGCTTGGAGATGTGCTGCAAGTATGTGAGAATGAGTAATTAAGACTAAAATAGATGAAGAGATTCCTTTGCGTTCCTCCCCAGGCCTTGGACAGGCTTTGGGAGGAATCCAATAAGGAGAAAAACAACAGGTGTCCCGCTTTTGAAGTTTTTTGAAGGTGGTTTTGAAGGACTGAGATTGTTTATTCGATGGTATAAAAGCTGGACCCGCTTGCAGCGACTGTGGAAGATGACCTACAAGTGACGGCACTGCGTAGGACTTCCCCAGTGCCGGAAGGGTTCCCCAAATCGTCACTGCAATTGGGGGTCCCCAGCGACTGTGGGACTAGTCAAGGGTAATATATTTGGCAATGGATCTTCCTTGTAATCAGTATAGTGACTTCTGTGTGACTATGATCAGATTTATTACTTTGCTCATTCTTTCTGCTGTTGACTATATTTTGTCATTTCTGTATCCTCTGGAATTAGATAGTAAAATAAGTTTATGCTTTGTGTTGGGAGCTGTATCCTTTTTGCTGACCCAGGTAATTGGCAAAACAGTAGAGCACTGTAGTGTTTGCTAAGAATCCATTTCTTTTTCAGCCATAAAATCTCACATAGGTCATTGCTACAGCATTATTCATTTATTGTAAAAATTAATTGCCCTTCAAAATAAAAAAAAAAGTAAAATTCTTCTGTACCACTTTTTAATTGAAATGCATATTTCCCTAAAAAGTCTATAAAAGTGGAAAGCTGCAGAAATCAAAAATTAATGTCTTTGTTTCAGGGTCTGTTGATGTTTTCTTCTAAAAGCTGGTCGTCGTTTTTTTCCAATATTATTGAAATTATAAGTGAAATAAACCACACCCTCTTCAAGGATATAATTTGTTCTGGTTAAATTTTACAAGCCAAACACACTATAGAAACACACACTACAGAAACTTTTCACAATGACTTCCTTGGAAATACTTTAACTCCTACTCAAGTTAGAATGAACTGAACATGCTTATAAATTCTGAAAGGTGGCTGAGCAAGTGCATATTTCTAGTAAATATGACTCCTTTCTGTTTAGGAAGTGAATGTGTTACAACATAAGATGTGTTCCCTTTTGCTTGGTGTTTCAGCTGCTACAGAGGTTTCCTTTTCATTTGATGTTGGAAATGGACCTGTGGAAATAATCGTTAGATCTCCCAATCAACTCAATGATGACCAGTGGCATCGGGTCAACGCTGAGAGGAATGTCAAACAGGCCAGCCTGCAGGTAGATCAGTTACCTCTGGAGGTCCGGAAAGCACCAACGGAAGGACACACACGACTGGAATTGTACAGCCAGCTCTATGTTGGTAAGATGCAGAATGCGTAACCAGGCTCTGCTCCCACACGGTTTGCCCCCATTTCTTGCCAGCAGCAGTTAATGGGAAGTTGTACTCCTGAAGCACTTGCATGACAGCAAAGACAGGGAAAAAAAATGTAAAAAGACAAGTATGTCCATAATTACAGAAATAAGAGAAAAATATTTTGTACTAGCAGCTTGCAATTTTTGTCTTTCCCCACCTGCAGCTCCTGGCTGAAAGTGCATCTAGCAGGCAGTAGTGCCAAACTCCTTTTATGCCAAATGTCTCTCTCTCACAAACACACACTTATTCACCATAGAAGTGACAAATTCTACATAAGTCTTGCCAAGACTGCATGAGCCTGCAGTGCCCATCCTAGCCTCAGAAGCACTTTCAGCCTCTTTGGGTTTGATCATTGCCTCTGTTTTTGTGTTCTCAGCTCTCACTGCAGTCTTTTTCCTTTAGTCCCATGGGCTGTTTGCCCATTCAGTGTAGGAAAGCATTACACAGTGTTACACTAAAGCAGTCTCTGGAACCAAGTTAGTCCGTCTGCTTTCTGGAGCTGCTTGTGTCCACTACATTTTGGGCATGCTACTTCAGTAGCACTTGTATTTCTCTGACAGTTAGCCCCAGGCTGTGAAGTGCAGACATGCCAAGTGCCATTAGCTGGAATCAGAAGTGCGTGAAATGTTGAGCAAAGAAGCACTTTCCTCCCTCTCCAGAGATCTGTTAACAGGAGAAGAGGGAAGGGGTAAGGAAAAAAAGATATTGTGTCATTTTTTTCCCATGTTAGTCAGAATTCAACAGCAGAAATGAATTAAAGTTATGTTTAAAGCCTTCACTGCCTTGGTAAACAGCACAGTGACACTGTAAACTGTGTATAATCTGTCACCAGATGTGCAGTCATTATTTACAAGCTCAGATTCTCCTTTACTGCTGACTATGATCCCAATAAAAGGCAGTTTCAAAATAAGCTGAAATGCGAAGTTTGCTTAGAAGAAGGTGCCTTAACTTTTTAAAAGAAATACCAAGCCTTTTGCTGAAAAGCAGGAAGAGCTGGATTTTTTCCCAGCCTGAGTTCTTAGGGAATTGTTAATAATGATGATTTTTACTGGTTGTTTTGAGTTAACAGGAACACCAGTAATCTTTTGAAATATCTACTAACTTTATTGCCAAAACCTGAATGTCTAAATCTGCACCAGATTTTCTTTCTTTCTGAATCATATCCATTTCATATAACTTGATGTTTGGAACACGTATCTCAAAGAACAGATTTAAATCTGTACCCAGAGTCAGACAGAGAATTGATTTGAGTTAGGGTGTCCCAAATGAACACCCTGAACATAAGGGCATGAAGAGTAATACAGAACAAGAATTGTTTTGGTGATTCCTGTTCCACCTTCTGTAGAATAAATATCTGTTCCTTGGGCCAGCAGGAGAGCCTGAGGGATGATGACTTCATATCCTCAGGACTAGGACAGTGACCATGAGGGGGAAGAACGGAATTACATGTATTGGGGTTTTTTTTC
Organism: Eurystomus gularis; assembly: GCA_013400335.1. NCBI lineage: Eukaryota > Metazoa > Chordata > Aves > Coraciiformes > Coraciidae > Eurystomus > Eurystomus gularis. Next base: position 17,676 of record VZZY01007606.1, read on the forward strand.
ATTACTCCAGTGTATATAAGTTTACATAGAATGGAAACACACCAGAATGCTCTCTGTCATGTGGACTCAACAGAGGACATGCATTGTCTCTTTTTATTCCAAATCATCCAATTACCAGCAGCTGATTTGAAGCAGCACTCTCTCTTTGGTTTGTATTTAGTCCTCTTCCCCACTCAGGTAAGTATCGGCCTCTGTGCTCTGTGGTGATGAGCATTCAGATCTCCTCAGAGACTCTTCAGGACCTGCGGTACTGCAGTAATCAAAGAGATGAGAGGATGAGGAGAAAGGATGACAGCCACTCGTTATTTGCTGGCTTTTTTTTAAAAAAAAAAATCCAGTCCCAGATAAGACTTTCGTGGCTGAAAACACATTTTTCATCAAGTGTTTACTAGGTGGAAAAAAGGAACAGTTCTTATTGACTGCTAAGAAAAGCCATCTCAACCCACATTTTCAAATGTAGCTCTTCAATATTACATCTTTCACCCTACACTTGGGCAACTAAACAATATACCTGATGTTGCTTGGAAATTAATGTCTATATTTCCTATTACAACTGATAGTGTGGATTTAAATGTTTTCCTTCTTTTCACATCATGGCTTTGAAAAATACAACACCGCATAACATATTATGGCATTATTAGCATCCACTATCACTAATTGTATGGACAGTAAGGCTATAGCTTAGAAATTGAGCCAAGCGCATTTTTTCCACTGTTATCTCTAAAAATCTTGAAGTTGAAATGAAATTAAGTCTTACAGTGGAGGGCTAGAATCTCTGTGTCTAATCAGTGTAAAGCAAACACAGCTACTATTTATGCTTACTTATGGTATGGTATCAAAAGGTTAGGTTTCATTAATTTCATTGTCATTAGGACAAGACAATTCCTTGCCTTTACAAAGAAGTTACTTATTTCCAGCTGTTGTCACAAGCTTAGTAAGATATTACATGTAAAGTAATAACAAAGTCTGTTCAGTGTTGTCTCACAGTTTTACATTCCCTCTTAGGTGCTGCAGGAGGCCAGCGAGGGTTCCTAGGTTGCATTCGTTCATTAAGGATGAACGGAGTGACGCTGGACCTGGAAGAGAGAGCGAAAGTCACACCAGGGGTGAAGCCTGGCTGCTCTGGCCATTGCACAAGCTATGGGATGTACTGCGCAAATGGTGGTAAATGTGTGGAGAAATACAACGGCTACTCCTGTGACTGCTCCAAAACTGCCTATGATGGACCATTTTGCATTAAAGGTAAACGCTTCAGTGCAGGAGGCAGAGTATGAGAGAACTATCTACCCGAGGAAAAGCACAATAGAGTCAATGCTTCAGCTTTTATTAAACAAGTAAATCCTGTTTAATACTTCTTGCAAACAATTCAGATTACACACCCAGTATTTAGATGTGATGAGTTAAAAACACATCTCTCTTTAATACTAATACATGTTACCTATTTAAATCAAATAACACAACAACAAAATGCATCAGGAATTCCTGTAGTCGTATCAGATCCTGCAGACTGTATTCCACAGTCTCAAGCTATTGAGCAATAAATTCCTACTCACACAATGTCATGGTTACTTCTTTAGAAAAAACATGGAATTAAACAAAAGCTATCTAGTCTCATTCAGAAACATTTGGAGATACATAGCTGTGAGATTTGGGTAGAATATCTTATAAATTGGGAGGCTAGCATTTGGATAAAAAATTTTATCCATCCACAATCAGATCAAGTCTTTTAGTAACTCAGAGAGGGTTAGAGACTGAACAGGGCAGGTATAGAGTTGCCATATCTGTGTTGTCTTTAGGAAATGCCTAAAATATTTTCTGAATTTTCAAAATCAGTACTTGTGAGAGAGTGATTTACTATGGACACATGCCTGCTTAAGAAAGAAACACATGCAGAGGGAAAGAGAGATCTTACATACAAAAAAAAAAAAAAAAAATGGTGAGACTAAAGATGCTAATTTATTTCCATATGTTTTTTCTTAGTTTGACCAGAAATAATTGTGACAAAGTAAGTAGTAATGGGAATATAATTTTCCAAATGTTAGCACAGTTTGCAGGATTTGTGGCCGTTCATTTCCCTTATATTTCATAGGATTTTTCCATCATATTCTGGAAATATACTTCTCAACACCTCTAAAGGTTTCATCACATTTACCTGAGGTGCTAATATCTCTCAGCAGCTCTCTTTCACTGTGCTTTTATTTGTACACAAAATCATCCAATGTGTTGCTTTTACTAATCATTTTTAAAGCTTTCTCAAAAGGTATTAAGCCTAGAATACCCTCAAGTGTGATTTAGCGTGGCTGACTACGTGGGGCTTCTCTACAGAAACAACAATGTGGCAGTGGGATAAATTTAGAGGATAAATTGGACAAAAAATAGACTGGATGTGGGGCATCCTGTGATCACAGAATAACAGAATGGTTGGAGTTGGAAGAGACCTCTGGAGATCATGTAGTCCAAACCCCCTGCTAAAGCAGATTCACCAAGAGCAAGTTGCACAGGATTGTATCCAGGCAGGTTTTGAAAGTCTCCAGAGAAGGAAACTCCAGAACCTCTCTGGGCAGCCTGTTCCAGTGCTCCATCACCCTCACAGTAAAGAAGTTTCTCCTCGTGTTTGGGTGAAACTTCCTGTGTTCTAGCTTCTG
>VZZY01007607.1:0-26056 GCA_013400335.1 Eurystomus gularis
ACCGGTCACCAACTGGATTTGACCTCATTTACCACCACTCTATAGGCTTGGCCATCCAAACAGTTTCTAATCCAGCAAAGAGTCCACCTCTCTAAGCTTTGAGCCGCCAGCTTCTCCAGCCAAATGCTGTGGGAAACGGTGTCAAATGCCTTACTGAAGTCCATGTAGACAACATTCACCGCCTTGCCATCATCCACTAGGCGGGTCACCAGATCATAGAAGAAGATCAGGTTGGTTAAACAGGACTTGCCTTTCATGAACCTGTGTTGGCTGGGCCTTATACCCCTGTTGTCCTGCACTTGCTGTGTTGTCACACCCAAGATGAACCTCTCCATAATCTTCCACAGTACCGAGGTTAGGCTGACAGGCCTGTAGTTCCTGCCCTTCTTGTAGATGGGTGTCACATTGGCAAGTCTCCAGTAATCCAGGACCTCCCCAGTTGACCAGGATTGCTGATAAATGATGGAGAGAGGCTTGGCAAGTTCCTCTGCCAGCTCTTTCAGCACTCTCGGGTGGATCCCATCTGGCCCCATAGACTTATGGGTGTCCAATTGGCTTAACAGTTCATTCACTGCTATTTCCTGGATTATGAGGGAATTATTCTGATCTGCATGCCTATCTTCCAGTTCAGGGTACTGAATACAGAAAGGGGAAGGTGGGAAGACTCATGGCTTAAGACAAGTGTTTAATAGCTGAACCAAAAGCTGTGTGCACAAGCAAAAAAAGTAAAGAAGTTGTTCACTACTTCCCGTTGGCAGACAGGTTTGTAGCCACTTCCTGAGAAGCAGGGCCTCAGCACATGTAATGGTTGCTCAGGAATGCAAGAGCCGTTACCATGAACGTCCCTGCTCCCTACTGCTTTCCTTGGAGCTTTTATTTCTGAGAATGATGTCTTATGATATGGAATATCTCTTTGATCAGTTTGGATTTACTATCTCAGCTGTATCTCCTCCCAGTTGCTTACCTACCTCTAACCTAATTGCTGGGGATGGAGTGGGAAAATGAAAAAGCCCTGACACTGTGGAAGCACTGTTCAGCAACAGCCAGACCACAGGTGTATTATAAACACTGGTTTAGTCACAGATCCAAAACATAGCACCACATGGGCTGCCATGGAGAAAATTAGCTCTGTGTCAGCCAGATCCAGTACAACAACTTATAGTCTGAAAAGGAGTGAAGGAGATAAATTTTTTCTTTGTAGCTTGTGCTGTGATATCATATTTATATCATATTAACCATGTGTTGATACTGCCACGTTCTTCTGTTTTGCAGAATTGCTATTGGAGGCCACAAAGCCAGTCAGTGCTGCCACTATTTTCCTTTTCTTTTCTCTTTGTTTATAACTCAACAATTGTAAAACTCTCTGTTGTTACTTTGTTGAGAAATGAGTTGGAGGAGTGTAGTTGGAATAAAAGTACTGATGGACATCTTGGTGACATAGAGGTATTTCTACTGTACATGAACAAAAGTACAATTTACTTGTGGGCTGTCTCTTCAGTGTGCACACATTGGTTTAGAAAGACTTGCTGTCCAGCTATCTCACCTATTCCTGGGAACACCAGCCTTGCATCCAGCTGAGTTGTATGGTCAGATGCTAAGGTACTTACAGAGTTCTTTCTGCTTTTTTGCCCTTGAGGAAATTTGTGGCATGCTACTTCTTTTGCTGTTGGAATGCCATATTTATAGCATCATTAAATCATCGTAGCAAAAGTTTGGTCAGTATCTCTAGCATTTGGTGCCATTGCTAAAGTACCTGTAATTCCAAGGAGACTTCGACTGCTTTGAACTGTGTTGCCTGGAAGGAATCTGTTAAAGCTCATGCTGCAGATCAGCATTGGCCAGTGTTGTAGTCATCCTCCACACAAGGTCTTCAGTTCTAAGTCTCAGGTTCCTCTGTATAGCACTGTATTTGGAAGACATCCTGGAAAGCCAACCTTGAAGTCTAAGACTATCCAATTCAGCTGTTCTGTTGCAGCTTTGTAGCTCTGAGCTAGTATCAACCACATGCAAAAACCAGACACAGTGCAGTACCACAGAGGCAGCGGAATGGATCAGCAGTAGTCTCCAAGGCAATTTTGGTGCCATGCGGGATAGACACTAGAGGAGGACAGCAGTGCTGCCTTCACACTGCAGCTCTTGTAACCAGTGTGATACTGGCTGCAGTTCTTAATGGCCAGCTGGTATTTTTCAAAGGATGCTAGTTTCTTGGCCTCATCAGGATTCTTTGCAAATCTCTAGGTCTGCTCTGTGGCAGAGAATAGCCAGTTTTGCATGGTGATTCCGAAAGATTGTTAGCACACTTTTGCCAATCCCAGTAGCTGGTATTGAAGTATGCAGTGGACAAGACTGACAGAAGTGTTAGTTATAAAGGCAGAGGAGGTTCTGTCCCTCTTTCTTTTGGTTAAATTCATTTGATAGATATAAATGCAATTTTTAAAAAAGTATAAAAACAGAAAAAAAATAGTTTTCTTTACTATTTCGTGGGATCTAATGTACTGCTTATTACTGCAGCTTGAGGCTGTGTATTTCTGTGTTATTTCCCCTGTCACCATCCTGGTTCATACCTATTTTTAAAGACTGCATATCCATTTGTTACTTTTTGGTCATTGAAAAGATGCAGAAATCTTAAGGGAACTTACAGGAGTCCACAGAAAGCCATAAATCTGTGGCTGGATTTTGATTTTCCGTTTTTAAATAAATAAATCTGTATGATTAATGATCTCATCATTTACTTATAAATAAAAATAATTTTAAGCTGCACGATGCCTAGCAATCAAATCACAGGTATTGCTGTTGTGGCAGCCAGTGCATATGCTGAAGGAAGTCAGAAAGATATTGCAAGCATAATACATGATTGAGTGTAAATATCTTTCTGATCTAAGCTTCCTAATCCTCTGACACTGGAACACAAGGTCATGATGCTACTGAAAGAATTTGTACTGGACCACAGAATCTTAGTCTTTTATCTGATTTCTGTATTTTGTACTGTGCTTTGTGGTCTAGTGTACATCCCATCTCTCTGCTTCTGTTTCCCATCTGTAAAATGAGACCAGAGGCCTTCCTCTGTGTATAACAAGCTTTCTGACCTTCAAATGCAGAATACTTTTTTAAAGCTGTAAAATGATACATGCCGCAAGGCATCATGAAGTGCAGCATAGTTCTGTCTAGAATACATTTTGCTAAACTAACCAATCAGTGAAATTAGTGTATATCTCAAACAGAAAAGGCACTTTGAATGTCTACTTGCTACAGCTACTGAGTTATTAAGCAGATGAGGAGGCACAGCCAGCTGCTTCTTGGTCATGTTTTGGGAAGGGCCAGTATTCTCTGAGAGTCTCTCTTCTCTGAGAGTTCCTTCCAAACTGCATCTCTGAAAGACAAGTTATTTTAAACCTTGATAGACTTAAATGTGAAACATCTCGTTAGGTGTTCAAGATTCAGGCAGCTCTGAGATTTGCCAGAAACAAGCATGCAGGGAACCCTGTGGAGAGGAATTTAGGTAGTAGTGCTGAAATTCATCTTGCCTGATTTCAGCTGCTGAAAACGTTATGTGAGTCCAGATATGTAGGTATCTATGGTTGGTGGAGTGGGAAGCCTGGATGACTAGGCAACTAGGATGACTATTTGTCAAATAACAGGTGGGAACAACGAGAATTCACATGTTAATAGAGGTGGCTGTAATTAATATGGATACTTCTTGTTCATAAAAAAATACATGAATAAATATAGATTATCAGTTCCTATTGCAGAATTTATCAGTTTCCTCTTTTATATGTAAGATAGGTATGATGGCATCACTTAAATTTATTTTGAAGATTTGTTTGTCTATTAAAACCATTAAAAACAAATTTCAGTGATAATAATGCTCTCCATTAAATTGAAAATGTATAGTTTGATGGGCAGTGTGTTGTGTGTCTTCCTGAGGCCTAATCCACTGGGTGTGTGAGGGGTTTTTAGTCCTGAGTCTAAAGAGCTTGTTTCTTTTAGCTTATTCAGACGGAAGAAGTTAACTTTGGAGTTCCCTGTTCTAATACAGAAGCCTTCAACATGCCCAGAGGTGAAGATTTCAGTTAAGTTTCACTGTTATTAAAGCAAGTTAGATTTATGACTTTTTTATTTTCCATGAGGCAAACAGCTGTCCCCCTGCAGTCTTCTTTTAATGTTTTCCAACTGAAACAATTTAACTTCTACACAGGACAAAACTGTGAATCAGTTTTTATTACTAGAGTGTTAATTTTGTTTGCAGTAGGCACCTTCAATTTTTGTAGAATACTTCATGAAATGCGTATTACTGGGAATTGGTTTAAGAGTCTCGTAAGGGAGAAGCATCATCACTGTAAGGAATATTTATAAACAGGGTAGCTAAGTTTTCCAGAAATGTGGGATTCAAGGTAGCTGACAGGATGCAAGGCTTTGCTTTGCTTGCACTCAAGCAGAGGAATCTTACCAGGTAGGTACTTGATATTCATAGTTTCACTGAATCAAGTTAAGTCAACAGTTTCAAAATGGTATTACGATATTTAGAGAGTTTGGTGAAAGATGAGTGAGTGCTTCATGAAACAGACATATCTACCGACACCAGGATCACTTTGTCTGCTGTGTTTCTCAGTTTCACTGGCACGTATTCTTGATTGAGCCCTTGTTCCGTGCCACTTGATTCATCATGGTCAGTAATCCGAGGGCATGAAAACTTCATCCTAAGACAGCAAATACTTTGTAGTTTATGATATTTATTTTCCTTTGGATTCAAGCCAATTAATTCCTCCAGAGAGCAGAAAACTTATGGAATATAGTAATTTCGGTATTTCTGTGGAGGGAGCAAGTACAATTGTATGTTTCCATTCTCTCGTGCAAGAGTAAAGATAATGTGTTACAAAGATGAATTATCTAAATAATGACAAAAAGTAGTTTGTTTAAGGGAGTGGGTTGTGCAAAGGGATTTATTTCTGCCCTGACAGTAAGTACCACTTAATATTATGTACTAAATTTCCAGAAAGATGTATAGACCTATATCAACAACAGCTTTCTTTTTAAGGAAAATTCCCGTTTTAAACAACTCATTTTACTTAGAAAAATAAATTCCAGCCTTTCTTGGTGTCACTGTACCTTTATTTATCATGATACTCATCTACATTAAAATTTAATCTTCCACAAGGAAAATAGCTCTATAATGTGTACTTCTCTGTAAACTTACAGTCGAAATGCATTTTTTTCACAAAAGTTTTTAAGTAAAAGGACGGGAGCAGTCTTACAGCTGCAGGTACTTTAGAGAATCTGAAATGAAAACTATACAACCAGCCATTATTAGGTCCAAGAAATTAATGTAGAGCTCTGAAGTCGCAGGGTAGACTCTTATCCTGAAGATTACCTTTCATCTCTCAGAATGGGAGTCCAATTTACACACCATTAGACCTAGAAACCATGATATTTGATAAATGCTCTCTGATGCTTTTTATATTATCTTCTGGAAGACAAAGTGGCATCTGAAACAATCAGAGAGACAAATGAAGTGAGAACTTTGCATAAGAGACAGATGATAACGTAATTTAAACTATCTAGTGGCTGACTACAGTAATTGAGTTGAACAAATTACTTTCCAGAAAACAAGTGGTGGAGTCATCTGGTGCAATGTGAGGAAATAGCTAGTGTACATGTCAGAGCTGAACATGTGGTGCCCAGATCATGCGCATACTTCTCTATGACTTCACCTCTTTGTCCGTCCTTCTCCCTGTCTCAATATATTCAGGTTACACAGATAAATCTTGTCAGATTATTTTCTGTTGTGTGAAGAAGAGGCATTTTCTCTTTACATTTCAAAAGCTGTGTCGTACTATGATGCTTGTCTTCCTGCAGTATAGGACAGCTTTTGCCATGTTCTTTTGCCTCATACGACATCACTAAATCTTTCTAAGAATTAACATCGTCTGCTTATTTTTTCATATATATGTTTGTGCAGAACTGCTTATGTTTTTTTTTTTCAGAAACACTGAAGTTCCTATAAGTCTTATGAGGATCATTTATTGGAAATAATTGATCTTTACATGTGCTATGTGTGTGTTCAGGGAGGAGGAAGCAATGTTCTTAATATGCCAGCTCTGGAGCTGGCATGAATTTATTCAGTTCCATTAGTGACGCTGCCGATCAATTCCAGTCCCCCCTGACCAATGCTGTGGTTAGCAAGAGCAGTATCCCACTAAAAAATTCAAGACTCTGACAGATATTTTCAGGAAGCCATATTTAATCAAATGTAAATGGATACTTCACTAGCTGACTAGATTTTTCAAAAGCAGAATGATACAATGTCTTGCCTGTCATTTTCTTACATATGATAGACTCCAAAAATGAATATCCTTAGACATACCAGTAAAATGGGTCATATAGTTTCAGTTAGCTATACAGTGACCTAAATTTGAATGTCTGCCTGTGTCTGAAGATACATTTTCTCTATTTGAAATCCCAAAGATAGATCAGTATTGTAAATTAATTTCTTGACTGTTAGATGCACCTCAGGATACTATTTGCCCTCTTGGCTGCCTGCTGAGTCTTACTGAGCCGACTGGCAACCAGCACTCACAGATCCCTTTCTGCAGGGCTGCTTTCAAGCCACTCTTCTCCCAGTTTACGCTTGTGTCCAGGATTACTTTGTCCCAGGTGCAGAAACTGGCATGTGTTCTTGTTAAATTTCATGCCATTGAAACCATACCACTAAATGCCCAGTGCTCCAGTCTATCTAGATACTTCTGCAAGGCCCATCATCCCTTTAGAGAGTCAACCAAGTGGGATCTTATAGTGTCAAGAATTCAGTCTCTATTCCGCCACTAGACGTCATCTTAAAAATAAGTAATAAAAACTAAATGGGTTGAAGTAGCAATTTGATGAATCTTGATCTACATCAGCTATTGGGCCAGTTATAGGGACTTCATAAACTTTTTTTCTTTATCTATTCCAAGCCAACTGTATCAGACTCTGACATTCAGCACATAGCCAGAGCTCAGGAAGAAACGTGGAAAAGCTGAGACCCTCTAAAGGGGAGTAGCATTGAGAAAGATATTAGCATTTCTTCTTGACCCTCGTCACCAGATAAAGACACTTAGCAAAAAGATAGCCTGAATGAGATCAGGTGTGCATGCTGCTAAACAGAGTGACTACATGGGTTTTCAGAAGGCTCCAGAGAAGACAAATGCAAACCACCAAGCCTTTGAAAGCCTCCAGACTCAAAGTAGACGAAGTCTGCTTCTGTTTAAGAGCACAGTGATACAGCTACAAAACACGTGGAGAACATTAGGGTGGATGAGGTCCCTTTATGAGATAGAGATTACTACTGTCAAGTCTCTTGAAATGTATAAAAATAAACTAAAGCCCAACCTCTGATAAATATTGTATATTTTAAAAATGATGCATAGTTCCTCCAAAAACGTCTCTTTACAAAAATCAATTCAGTAATTGCAAAATGCATAAAAATACACTGTGCACCTGTCTTATCATTATCCACTTGAGAATATCAGACTATCAAAGGAAGGCAAAAAGAAACAAGCTCAGAGAGTAATTCTTTTAAAGCGATAATCTAAAGAATCAATAATATGACACTCCATGTTAAAAAATAAATTGAAGAGGTGACTGTGCTCTTCTGCACATTCTGTGAGTGGCTGAATCAGTCTGACTGAATGTCTGAGAAGCTATTTGGCTGATTTTCCTCTCTGCACCTAAACTTGTGGTTAACATGTTTGTCTTCCAAAGCCAGCTGAAGATAGTGACAAGATTTGTGTCAATGTCCCTGGGCTGTGAACAAACATACAATGCTCACCTTTTCTGTATTTAACTGCACCAGAAGTTTTACTAATCTCTTTGCACATATAATTATGCTTAATCTTTCCTCAGTTCTCAAGAGTTTTTCTCATGCAGTGATAAATATATAGCAGAAATATTACAGGATTTTGCTACTGTCCTTTGTACATTACCACCAGAGAGGAAACAGGTTTCAGGTTTATGTGAAATTCAGTGATCTTCAAAAGACTCATTTCTCTTTCCTTTCTCTATGAGTTGTATGAAAACATTGAAGAATCTCACCTTGGTATAAGTATTTGGATGTAAAAGGAGCAAAATTTGTCCAGTTTGAGAATATGATAACACAGTAAAATGACTGAAATTCCTTTGAAGGGTAATAGGATGAAGTCCACTTAATACCTACAAAAGGTTTTAGGTTCAGATTCAGAAGTCTTTTCTATTTAGAAAAAGACTGATTTCTATTTAGGCAAATTTTATGCTGGCTAGAGATGAGGTTTTAGTATTTGTTGAACTGGGCTGTTGTGTCCTTATTCAAAATAAAATGAATCAGTGGAAAAATCCCTGTAGATTCCAATAGGCTTTGGATAAAGTGTTACTGTGAGATATTATCTTCCATTAGAGTGGCTATCATATAAGAAAACAGCTTTTGGTCAGGAAATGATGTTTTAAATCAGCTTACACTACTTTAATGTGTGGTTTCAATACTAGAGTCCACTGTCAGTTCTCTGAAGTTTTGAAGAGGTTGTCACACTGTAGTCTTAGACTTTGTGAGCAGCTGAATCACTTTTCCTTTCCTTTTCCAAGGTACTTAATGGTAGGAGAAAGGGGACTGGAAAATGGAGTTATCAAGGTTGGAAAAATAGAAAGTTAGATGTAATAATAGATCAAAAATACAAGAGCTAGTATTTCTTAGTATTCACATAGCAAACAAATTTCTTACTTGTAATATTAGGGGGAAAGGTGGAGGACGTAATTCGTGGCATGTGTCCATTAAAAAAAGAAGATCCTGCATTTGGTTTTAGGTACAACAACATACAGTCCACTCGAATTAAGCCCTTAAGAGACTTCTGTGCAGGTACTGTCTTGAGGGGAAGAGAAAATCCATGTCCAGTACTTAAACCAATGTTTATCCTTATATCTGAATAAAGCCCTGGAAAGTCATCTCTATTCTTAACATACCAAAGAAAAGCCAGCAATTACAGGGAGAAAAAAATTAAATAGATATTTAAAGATTTCAATGGACAAATTTAATTAAATCTTAATATTTGCTCTTTTAAAATCTTTCTAAAAACTAACTAGCCTCATACCTTCATAGCAGCATTTAAACAGTTTAGCTACAGCATACTTTGATAAGCTACTACATTGGCCTGAAAAGGTTATTTAATATTAAGTATTTTTTCTCCTTAGTTTTTATACACAGATTGTTTAATAGAGAACAGAGCTATTTACTGAAGGGCTGAGAAAATGTTGTACCTTAGGAGCATACAAATATAGCAGATCATGAGCAATGTCATCCGTAACTAAAATGGTCAATGATAGGTATTACTGTGGTCTCAGGACCAGTTCATTCTTCATAAAAATTAATCGGTGTGAGCCAGAAGCAATTGTTATTTTCAGCTGATTTCAAGCCTCTATTAGAGAGAAAGCCTCTTTAACACTCCATAGAGAGTTAGCGGAAGAGAAGGCTTTGATTAACAAGCAAATATACAGCTAAACTGAAACTGCTTTGACAGTGACCAACACTTGAAACCAAGGAAAAACAATAATTTCCTTTCTTATGACTTACTCATGCTTTTCTTCCTAGTCAGATATGTCATGGCTGCATCTCTTCCTTTGATTCAGGCTTAACAGACATGAAAATTACTTCTGTGAAAATCAAGGATTTGCTAATTGCTTTTCCATAAAGCATTTGTCTTTTTGACATACATTTTAATAGTGTGGAGAAAGCTCTAGACCATGTCTTGATCAGACCCGCATCAAAACTTAGAATTTTCACTATGGAAACAAAAACATTTTTTTCTTGTATTTTTAGGAGGTGAGAGGGTTATATTTCACTTTCCACTTATTTTATCTTTTTATTGATAATTTAGCTTGCTGACAGGAATGTCTTAGTTTCTGGCACATATAAGTGGCACAGAGCTCATTAATCTTGTGACTAGTATCTGGGATAACTTGACCCAGAGCGTAACCATGGAGAGCTGGTTTCTGAAAACAGTTTTACAGACTGTGGTGTTTGGTGCTGAAGACTTCAGTGATCTGCGTTCAGTATAAAAATCTATTGAAACAGTGCCTAGGCAGCCTTGTTGTCTTTAGGTGTCTAAATTATATATGTCTTCTTAATTGCACTTTTCTTTTGAAATATCCTATATTTGTATGGTGGGTGAAGCTATACAGCAGTGACTTTAACTGGCAACACTTAAGTGTGGATTTAGCTTTTCCATAATCATTATTTCTCTTTCTTTTCAGCTAAACTCTATATAGCTACAAATTAATTGCAACAGGAATTATCACAATATTTGTTAAAGGGACACATCTATAAGACTCAAAAACAGTGCTTGGGAACTAGATTACATATTTTGTAATCAGTTGCCTGTAAAATGAGTGTGATTATATAATGCTGGTGCTTTAAGATGGATGTTGAAATAGACTTCTTCCTGATACGTCTTCCAACGAGAATGATTACATGATTTTCTAATTCTAAATACACCCTGGGGAGGGAAAACAAGGTCACATATCTAATATACTGTGTCCAAAGACTGATAATGAAACTTCAGGAATCTACTTTGTCCTAGCCAGTATGTTTTGCTGCTAGATGATCATCTATGTTTTCACTTTGGATACACCTCATACACTGGAGACTCTTCACATACATTTTAAAAAGAAAATGCTACTCAGCTTATGGGAGAGAAAGTAAAATGAATGTAAAAAAACTTGTCTGTGGATTTTACACCTCTCAAGAGAAATGTGCTGTGTACCTTCATAGCAAAACTTTAGGAAGAAACTGGGAAGTCTCTTACAATGGTCTCTTAAAACTCACTGTGCACTCAACATTAAATATACGTAGTTTTATATAAAATATAGCCTTTATATATGGTCTTAGCAGAGTCATTTTTTGGAAGATGTGTACATGGTTAAAATTTCTTGGTATTGCACAGGAACCAAAATATCTCTATTTTCAATCATTTAAACTGTCACCCCCATAATCAGCAATTTCTTTATATTCCAGAAACTTGCCTTTCTTAGGTACCCTACGGTATTTTTAGCTGTCTTATGAAGCGTGTTCTGGAGGTATCTATCTCACATTTTCAAGTCTTGGCCATCTACAACTCTGCAATTATCTTCAGTTTTTGTAGCTCAGTGGGCCTTAAGATTTTGTGTCTTTGATGTTGCATGGCTCGCCTTTAATGAAAATGGTCATGTAGTTTTTAATAACAAGATCAAAATGTAGAAGGATCAGACAGGAACGATTTCATAGAATTGTTGTTGTTCTGTAGCCTCATGAATCTTTCACACCACTTTCTTCTTTCTGAGATATTCTGAAGGAGCATCACCAACCCAGAGTAATAATATGCTAAGACAGGGACAAACTAAAATTACACTGCAAGGCATACCTGAGCAGAAAATATAAAGCAGATCAGCATACAGAGATTAGAGTTCCTTTCCATTCAATCACAGAAGGAATGTGTTGTTTCAATCACACTGAAAGGGGAAATTCAGCCATTCTTGGGGGAAAGGGAGGGAAAAAACCCCAGCTATCTGAAGCACACAGGTCAGCTCAGCTATCCCTTAGCACAGTGCAGATGCTGCCTGCCCCATCTAACAGCCAACAACTTTCTGTCATGTAACCTTTCCCAAACAGATAGCTGATTGTTAGAAACAGTAGCTGTTATATATGCCGGTGTGCATTTAGACTATATAACTCTTATTTCTTAATTTACTTCTTTCACTTCACTGCTTATACTGAGAGAACTCCAGAGTGGCATATTTTCAACTTGGGCACCTATCCAAGACACATGCCATCTATCTTTGCATATGCTGAGCTGCTAATACACAGTGAAAATTTTCTCTTATTTTGTCTTTTCATTTCTTTGTTTTTCAGTTTTGCTTTCTCCTTAAAGTATAGCACACAATGTTCACTATAATTCAGATAGCCCTGGGATTCAATCACATTGACAACATACACTATAAAACTGACAGACAGACAAATGCTGACCCATCAGACATAACATGGTCAACAATTCTATATATGCCAATCAATCGAATCAATCTGATCACCTGTAAAATGGTCCTATATATCTTTTTTCCATTGACTGATGTGCCACATCATGACAGAATAATGATGGAGGGTAAAATGAATCAGCATTGACATATGTCATCTTGTATCGCTATTTTAAATATTGAGGATATTCATCAAAAGCATTGCCATGTTGTCATATATTTGGTTGTTTATTTATCACTGATGTTCTTAAAGACAAAGATGAGACTGGAACATAATTTTTACAGTGAGTTTTGTGGCCACAAGATCTTGCATGAACTTTGATGTATGAAATGAGACATACCCAGTTCCTGATGATGTATGATATAATATTTTTGGCATTAAAAATCTGTTATTTCCTCATTGTTTCCATCTGAAATTCTTATCTCTTACTATGTACTCTGAGTTTTTAGGTAGTAGGCACCTTGAAGAATAAAGCAGGGTTTTGATTCTTTGTTTCTGAAACTCTGGTTAAAAGTAGTCATCTTGCAGATTAGGAGTCATCTTACTTCTTTCCTGGACAGGAAATGTTATTAATAAAGGAATTATATAAAGAACATGCACATATTCACACATACATAGACGTGAAAATAACAAGCAGAGAAAAGTACTTATGTCACTATCACTGGTATCTGTATGATCATATGCAGGTCTGTTCTGCAAGTGATCTGGACATTAGAAAATCCCCGTATGTCTTTTAATTGTCAGCAAACACCAGTCCAGCCATTCCGTGGAAATGCTAAGGTACTGGATGGTCTTGAATACTTAAATCATCAGATTTGCAGAGATCTGTGTACTCTGGAAGGTATTTCCTACTAATAGTAAGCTTACCCTCCAAGTTTACTGGCCAACAAATCAAAAGCATGCCTGGAATTGTCATTACCTGTGAGATTGTACATCACGGTCTCTAATATTTCTGAAGATGTTTTAGTATAAATATCGTTATTTACATGTGAAATATGAGTC
The DNA here is from genome assembly GCA_013400335.1 of Eurystomus gularis. Lineage (NCBI taxonomy): Eukaryota > Metazoa > Chordata > Aves > Coraciiformes > Coraciidae > Eurystomus > Eurystomus gularis. The sequence continues at coordinate 13,007 of VZZY01007607.1, forward strand.
TTATGAACACCCATGATATGATTATGTTAGAAATAAAAATGAGATGGTGTGCAGAAATATAATTTTCTTAATTCAGTGAGGTCTTTATTTTGAAATGTATTTCAGCATTGAAGTGAGCATAAATAAACTGAAGTAGGAAAAGCAATCATACCGAGGATCATGTACCTATCTTATATAAATGCTTCAAGAGGCACAGTGCTATCAGAGCTGATGATGCCAAGTATTCTTTCTGAAATTATACCTTGTTATTCAATTCATATCTTACACTAAGTAAAATGGCATCATTTAGTAATGGGAGCTAAGAAAATATTTGTTTTCTGCAAAATAAGTGCACATTAGCTGGAAAGGCTGCAGCAGTGGAAAAAGGAATAATTATCAGACAGACCTCTTTGAATACTGACTTCACCCTGAAAAGGCTGGATTCTAAATTCTGTCTAGTCCAATGTCTAGTTCAATGTTTGAGAACAATGACTTTAAAATGAAAAGTCTGTTATGAGCCTGTTTTCCGTGTTTCAAAACCATCTTATAAATTGTCTTACGGGATGAATTCTCCATGCTTCAGAGCAAATTCTCTGAAACACTTGAACACACAGTCAACTCTAAGTGTATGTCTAAATCCTACTGAAAACAATTTCTTAAATACATGCTTGAGTACTTGCATAATTAAATTCTTTAGTAGTTTTGCTAAATAATCTCTATAGCAAAGACTCTTTGCAGGATTAGGTCTCACCAAGATACAGAATTGGTCAGTCATTCAGCCAATTTTAAATTTGTACTACAGGTTTATGCCAAGTATTGCTTAGGCCTGATGTCTGGAGGATAAATCATTTAATTCTTTCCATAAGAATGTGGCAGAAAATCTCCTAAAATATATTTTTTTTCAAAGTTTGAGTTTTTCATTGGCAGCTTTTACCTAATTTGTTATTCTCTTCAGTTTTAACAGTTTTTGTCCTTTTTTGCTTAAACAGCTCCATCAGTACTGGCATTAATTGTATCTATTTTGCAGCAAATAATGTGATAGAAATAAAATAAACTATATGTCACCTCATTAAACTCCTGTTAACACTATAGCCTCTGTCATAATATAGGAACCTGATAATTCCTCTAAATTCCTATCAGCAGTTGCATATATAGAGATTTTGTTTCCCTTTTTCCAATTTCACCTAACAAGAAAAAGCCTCTCTAAAGCTCATTATCTACATCAGGGGTCCTCAAACTTTTTGAACAGCGGGCCGGTTCACTGTCCCTCAGACACTGTCGGGGGCAGGACTATAGTTTGGAAAAAAATGAACAAATTCCTATGCACATTGCACATATTTTATTTGTAGTAGTGCACAAAAAACAGGAAAAAGAATGCTGTATCTGGACCGCTGGCCGTAGTTTGAGGACCCCTGATCTACATTATGTTTATAAGAAGTTGTAGCCAGGACAGGCCTTCTGTAATCAGTCTATAGCACAGAAATCAGTCTTCTAGTCATGTAGGTTCATCTGAACATTTAGTCCTGGGGAATCTATCTGTTCTTTCCTGCGCTTAAGATTGCTGTTTTTATCATAGCTGTTGCTGATTATTTTGCATGGGCATAATATTCTAGGAAGGAGAAGGATTAGGGCTGTGTTGTGCAAGGAACTGCCTGCAAAAATAAAATAAAATAAAATAAAAATCAAATAAATACTACCTAAATAATAGACAAGGTATAACAAACAGATGAAGGAGGAAGAAGGTAAACATGAAGACCCTAAGGCTAAGCATAATAAGCAGTGGTGATACTCCAGGACTTTTCCTTTGTGCTCTTTTGTTGCTGACTCGCAGCACCCACTGTTGAAGTATGACTTCAGCCTTGTTTTTACATGCGAATCTAACCACAGCATCTTCTATTTTGTGACATACACAAAGATTATCCTTAATTATTTTCTCCTTGTATGTCACTGCAGCTGCATTTCACAGACATTCACACTCATCCTGGATTAATTAAAAGTAAAAAAATAAGTATATATAGCAACAAGCAGTCTGTAGCTATCATCACCAGCATTAATATTTATTTGCCAAGTGAGCAGTGTGAGCAAATTAACAGGAATCAAGCTAGATATTATAATCTAAAATGCATACAACAAATGTTTACAGCTACTATATCCTCTTCCAGGTAATTTTTTTATAAGCTTTTTTTTTTTTTTTTAATGGAAAGTCAGGAACTTTTCTTTCTGTCTCTCCTAAGTTTGAGAAAATCTCTTCTGCCCATCAGTCTTGTATTATAGAATCACCAGAGATTACCAGACTGCCAAAAAAAAAAAAAAAAGTTGTTGATGAATAAACCACAACAATTGTCAAAGCACTGGAACCCCTCTGCTGTGAGGACAGACTGAGAGAGCTGCGGTTGTTCGACCTGGAAAAGGCTCCAGGGAGACTGTACTGCTGCCTTTCAGTCCTTAAAGGGAGGCTACAAGAAAGATGGAGAGAGACTTTTTAACTCGGCCTGTAGTGATAGGACAAGTAATAACATTTTTAAACTAAAAGGGTAGATTTAAATTAGATTTAAGGAAGAATTTTTTCTATTATGAATGTGGTGAGACAGAACAGGTTGCCTAGATAAGTTACAGATGCCCCAGTACTGGAAATGTTTAGGTTCAGGTTGGATGGGTCTTTGAGCAACCTGATCTAGAGAAAGATGTCACTGCTTATGACAAGATGGCAGGGGAATTGGACTAGGTGAGCTGTAAAGGTCCCTTCCAACCCAAACCATTCTGTGATGCTGTGATTCTATGATTCTATTAAACTTAACGGTACACAAACTATGAAATCACTACACATCCATCACTGTTTATAGCAGTTACCACCTTGACACAGCACTCCAAGAAAATAAATCATGCTGACTTAGAAGGCCTGTATTATCAACTAGTAACAAACCACTCTGGGAAGTTCTATAATTTCAGACTGCAAATATGTGCCTTATTCTTTAGTTGCTGATATATACAGCTATGTTGATATGACTGTAATGACAATTAACAACATAATTAGAGACAGCCTATATGCAGTGTGGCTGGGGACGAAATGTAGGTGATAAACCACCATTTCAAGGTTAGTAGAGCACTCAAAATATGTCTAAATGAAATAAAAAATGTAGTTATCTTGAGAATTTTTTTCATTTGTTTCATTAAAGGCTCATGAAGTATGACTTCAAAGCATCTCTTAAGTGAAAAAATGGTAGCCTGTGGACTATACAGAGAGTATTTCATGACAGTAGATGATATCTCAACTCCAGATGTGCCTTCTTGTGCATTGCATTAAACTTTGGTTTGAATCCGTATATTCTACCAAAAGTTACACGATCTGTGGCAAGTGCATAAATATTCCAAGTACAAGAAACTTGATGTTGGTCTAGATCACCATATTTTCATTAGCCTGCAAGTTATATATCCTACTTCACAGTAAGCAACATATTTCTCATATAAATACTACCATGAGTTAAAATGTAAATGCTACACTTTCCCACTTAACCAGATAAAGTAATGTAGTGCTGGGGCCTGGACTGTGGACCCCGAGCTGGAGTTGACCTACCAATGAGTCATGACCTAGAAGCATGTTTTCTTTCCCAAGTGGTTTCAGGCCCTAAAGGCTGAACCTGGCCCACTTGTGTGAGATGCCACCTTCCACCAGGTGATCGTGGTTGGAGTGGTGGGCAAGGCCAGAACTATATCAGCCAGGATCCAACCAGTCTGAAGGGAGTTCCTGTTGGGACCAGCTGGAGGAGCTACCTGTTGGAGGCAGCTTGCTGATCTCTCTCTCAGTGGTGTGTTCCCCATTGGCTCTTTTGGTGGCTAATTGGGATGGAGAAGAGCAAAAAGATAAAGAATATGTGAAAGATGAAGTTATGCTGAGGGGATGTTGCTCAATTCAGCATTGGCCTGCAGAACGAGAGAGTTAATACCACAAAATTTTTATAGTTGGCAGGTTTGTTTGAAGATGGAGAGGTGGCAAGCACAAGTAAGATTTCAATTTCATTTATCATTTGTTTACCTATGGTGTCTTATAAACCATATTTTAATATTCCCTTTAGGCACATAATATGGAATTTTGTAGTAGTACTGGAGTCAAAGAAAGACAAGTTTTTGCTTTTTTTTCAATTGTGTACTAATGGACTCTCATTCTGTCTCCCTGAGCTAACCTGAATAGCACAGGTTGCACTAGCTTTTCAGTAGCTAGTGGTTCAGATAGAGCATTACAGCAGGGCAGACATTACCTGTCTGTAGCTCTAGAATATATATCTATATACATGTATATATAAGTACATGTGTCTGTATGAACAAGTGTTGTATGCATATGTATATAATGCAAACATATGAAAAGTTCAAAATCTAAAGAATTAAAAAATAACGCAAGAACATGCTAAATATGTTTAAATCCACCATGTGTGTAGTTAGCTCATATGCCAAAGTTGGCATGCTACAGTGTTGTCAACTTCAGAGTAAAGTGAAATCTGTAAGTATATGTATCTATATGTGGAACTACATACGTACTCATACATATATGTACTTGTGTCCAGTTACCATTTTGAAGATACACTCTTTCAGAGATATTTTTAGAAAGTGAACAGAGCATAGAATTAAATTGTCATTTATGATAAGCATCGTTTTTCACTCTGTGGCTAACATTTTGCATTGCATACAGAAATTGGGCAGGTAGAAGTATGATTTATTGTTCTATGATGCCACTAGCTACTTATTCAGTATTCATCATTTTAGATTTTTGCAGCATCCAGTGCAAAGTCAACCATATGATTAATGCTAAAGAAGACCTTCAGATAACAAATGGAATGCCTAGTTCTGTCTACATTTCTCAAATACATAAAAAGGATAGACTCAAGATAAACACTACTTCTTCTCAATGAGTTACTAATATGCAATGTTGCATTCACATAGATTAAAATAAGTGATATTTCTTAATTTGATAGCATGAGAAACTCAGACCCTCATCACCATAAAGTTCCATGACAATTTCTAGGAAGCCTGGGATAGAGGTAAGGGGTAAGATGTCAAAAGCTGTCATCTGCTAATAGTCTTCTTCATGTGTCGAGACATTTATTTCATGTTGCTTAGGCATTACATTGGTAGATTTGGAATATAAATAACTCTTCCAAAGAATTGTGAGACAGTATTTTTGTCTAGGTAAGCAGTTGAAAATCATCTCATTACAGGTGTTCTGGACACAATTCCTTTGTGACTCCTTCACCACATTAAAGAAGACTTAAGTAATGCTTGCACAAGGGACTGTTGTTGAACTGAAAGGGAATTGTGCTGGGATAGTTGAATAAAATGTTAGAAAATTTTGAATTAATTTGGTCTGTAGAAGAATCTGTAACAAAATTTTTTTGCAATTACTTTTGATAAAGGTGAGAGTTAGTGTAGGAGTTGCAGACTTTAGCATTTCTTCATTGTTTTTGTAACCCCTGAGCCAGTGCACCTTCAGCATAGGTCTCTAATAATGAGAGACATGAAGTTTATTAGTCGAGCTTGGTCTGTAAATTGTCTTTTCTCAGAAATGGTCCAGACATTGGTGCTGGGCCAGATGGTGATTCTCAGTTATTGACAGTGTTCTGAGCTTCAGGGCATTGCTGTAATGTTTGCTGTGCTTGGAGGGCTCATGCAACTAAATTTCAAATGTTGGGTGTAAGCCACCACATCTAAAGATAAGGTTATCTGTTGCAGATTCTTCAATCAAAACCTTGCAGTTGCAGGCAGCTATGACATTTGGATACTTATTCTGCTTAACATAGGAACAAACATGTGCCTTCTCAAGCATATGCACCAAAGCTGCTGAAATGAATGCCCGCTTTAGGGCTGTGGGTATAATCCAATGACCACTTTAAATTGATCTGACTTTAGCGAACAGCAGAAAAAGACCAAGGGATAGAAACCCAAGTTGAGGGTAATTCAGCTCTAGAATTGAACACAGATATCTCTATAAAGCCAAAAGCCAGAATCACAGAGTATCTCCATAGAATAAATATGAATTTCAGAGTGACTATAAATATTGAAAAAAGACAGAGGAAAGAATCAAAGAGGCCTCATAGAACTGAACCAATTCATCTACTAAAATAAGGCCTGAAAGTCTGCATTTGTGTTTAATAGATTCTTAATGCCACACTTCATCATAATGTCTCTGAACTCCGTTTTATGTAATGAGACCTCAAAAATCATCTGAGATTTCCCCCTTACTAAATCAAATTTCAGCTTCAAACTGTGATGCTGTGTGTATTAGACTGTACTACATACATGGTTTGCTTAGTTTTGCTGTTACTTGTAGCTTGTAAATTTGGCCTAAGCTTCAATTTAAAAATCAGGTAGGGTTTCAGCAGATACACATCCACCTAGATAAATCCTCAGCTGTAGCTTGGAATACAATTCCTTCACTGTCCCAGTGACCTAAGAGTATTCAATAAAGAGTTTAGTCATATCCTATCCAACTCCCCAGAATGCAGAAGTTTTATTGTTAAACCAAGGAGTGCAAAATCAGCCTCTCTCTTCAGCAGAAATAGCTCCAAAATTCCCAACAGTTATTGTGTACCCTGCTGTTTATTAAGGAAACCTGCCGTTGCTTTCTGCCCCTGAATCTGACTAATAGCAGCTTCACTATTTCAGAAAAAAAAAAATACTGTGGATGATAATGAGGAAGTGTGTAGGTCTATTAGGAAGGAAAATCCTGAAGGTAAAGGTGACAGCTTTACGATGCTATCCCTTGCCTTATTTGCAGTAACTCATTTTGTATATAGAGTTTCACATTGGTGAAGTCAAGAGCTTGAGCTGTTTGTTATTTATGTCAACCCATAAGGGGGATGGTAGTTTCCAAGAGGGCAGAAAATAGGTCTGTTGATTAGAACAGTAAATTAGAGGAACACAGAAAGACAGAGAAGAATAACTGGGTTCCACACACATGCATAAACATTTCATGTTGTTTGCTACTTGTTACTTGCTTCCCTATAAACTCTGCTCCTGAAGTCTTTAAACTAATAATAAAGCTTTCCTCCTCTTCCCACTCCTTCTGTTATTTATCTCTCTTTGGTTAGTCAGACCTTCTGTTTGTCTGACCTCTTACGGTAAAAAAAACAAAGTTGTTTTGTTCAGAGTGCTCAAACTGCCAGGAAGTCAAAACTAACCTCCACACAGCTATGAAAGTGTCTGGTTTTGACATAGGTGAAAAGGAACCCTGTATGTGGGGAGGTACATTTGTCTTTTCCTTATGCCGTACTGGATTTTGCTCTTCAGATAAATGCCCTGAAGGACCACCGGCTCCATGCACCAATTCAAAGACAATCTTCCTGAGATGTAAATATTTGTCTTGATTGGGGATTTTACAAAATTCAGGTTTATTTCATGACATATTTTGTCCAGGTTATTCCAGCTACAATAAAGTAAGTAAAAAACCTGACAGTCTTAGTCGTGCCACCCTATTAACCAGTTATCAAGATGATATATGGGACTGGTAGTATGTTTCAGTATTTAGTTTCTTTACAGGTTTAGTTTCTCTAAATAGAAGTATATTGACTATATAAATAGTTAGAAATACAGAAGTATATTAAATAGACTTTACTCTTTAGTTCCTGAATATATAATTTTTTATATAATAAAAGTTTTTATAATAGTTTCTTTAAATATCTTACTCTAGCAAGAATACTTTCTAGTTTGATTTGGTTTGATTTTCAACAGTGTATATTTTTGCCAGTTTAAAACCATAATAACAGAATGCAGTGAGAATTGCCGAATTTTGAAAATTAACAGATTTTTACCCATTTTTAACAGTTCATATGAGCATAATTTCGTCTTCAAACTTGCAAATAATCTCACTGCCTTTAAACTAAAGCAAGTGCTCCAGTTTTGACTTCAAAAGCATATATGACTAGACATAGCAATAAACATACACTGAAATATATACATTTTTGTATAAAAGTACAGATGATACAGATACAGTAGAAGTGAATTTTTAATTAACTTCTACTAAGTCCTATTGCTTTTGCATTATTTCTGCTTTCCTGAAATTTTCTGTCTGTTACCTAGACATCTTTGTTAACTTTAAAAGTGTTAAGATCTAAAATGAACTTACTGTTCAAGTGTTGTATCAGAGTAAGGAAAAATTTGTTACAAGATGCCTCTGAAGAGGAAAGGCTATCATATAGAAAATAAGATAAACTTGGGTGCACGCCCACTAGCCTTAGTGCAGTTGAGATTTCATACATCATAATTTCACTAAACAAATTCAGACCAGCTCTATGAGATAAAACATACAACATGGCTTTTGTAATAAAATTTAGTTTACGTATAGGACTTTTTATAATACAACAGAAAACTCAGGTTGTAAAAAGGAAGAATATCACTGTGTCTGTTTTACAGTTTAGAAAAATACAGCCTGCAGAGTAGAAGTGATGAACCTAGAGTCAGTCATAAGACTAGTAGCTTCCTCAGATCTTACATGATAAAGCATCTAACAGATGAACAGAGAAACTGGAAGGTGAAGTTGTTTCCTATAACATACAGAATCATGAAATGATGGGGGTTGGATGGAACCTCTGAAGATCATCTCATCCAACCCCCCTGCAGGGTCATCTACGGTAGGCTGCCTAGGATAATGTCCAAGTGGGCTTTGAAAGTCTCCAGAGAAGGAGGCTCAATAACGTCTCTGGGCAGCCTGTTCCAATGTTCTGTCAGTGTCCTCGCAGTGAAGAAGTTTCTCCTTATATAGTTAATGTTTAATTTTTTCCCCCAGCAAATATTGGCCTTTATTTATATAAAATAATTATTCCCTTTTTGTTTGAAAACTTCTGAGAAAGTATGATCTATTAAGTAAAAATCCTAGCTGAGAACCAAGGCCTCTTGAATGCTATTAACATCTTCCTGGGATTTGGTCATCAAGTGAAATCAGTCAATTTGTAGTTGCTAGGAAAGAATTTTAACATGACATACATACTCTATATTTGGTTGAGTTTCACCCATGCATAGATTTGAAGATTGTGTATAATAGCAACTCTTTTGTCTTACCTGAATTTACCTTTCATAGCCTAATACGGAGCTATCCTCATGGAGGTTATACAGTTGGGCCAAAGAAACTTGCAGATGCAACTGTATAGCTCAGATGTCAAATTTAGGTGCAACAATTTAGGTTAGATGTGATTATTAGTTAAGGAAATGCCTAAACTACTGAATACTATCAGTAGAAAAGTATGTACTGGGAAAGATCACTTTCTATCTGCTGAGTTTCTTACACTCTGCTGTCTACCTACTGCTGGAGATAAGGTGCTGCACTAGACAGACACTTGGACTGAACCCATAGAGAAGATTTTATAAATGTTCATAAAGTATTTCAAAGCCTATAACAATATGTCATTATATTTAGACTTTGCATGGTCTTTCCCCGGTTCATTCACATTTTGGATGCTTTAAATAACACAGCTTTTTAGAGATAGAGATAGCTGTGTTCTAGACCTGAGTGTTTATAACATTTTCTTTGTAAGAAAATATGTTTCTCAGTTAAAACCAATAATAAAGATCATTAGTTGGTTCCCTTTTTTTAACAAAAACCCTGCAAAAATAAGGTTGTGCTTTGTACATATTTGTTCTATTTTTTTCCATTTAGAAAATCATAAAAATTTTGAAATGTAGAAACACATTTGCACCAAAGCAAAATTTTAGGTAATTAGTGTATTCACTTATGCAATGTAAAGGTAAATAACCACAGTTTATTATCGCTTCAATAGCCATGATATTCCAACCCCAATAGTGTTAAAGAAAGCTTTGCCATTAGTGTCAGAGGAATCACTGTTTCACCCATTATAATTTCTTTCAAAAGATACTCAATTACTTGAGGATTGTGGAAGTAAATGTTTAGTGAGACCCCCTACTAACATCAGTAGAAAAGCTTTCGTTGCATGCCATCTAAAACTGAAGTCAAACCTGTACTGAAGGAAATACTACAGATGAAAAAATTATTTTAACGAGAAAATAAAGTTTTTATCACCGTGCTTAGGTGGGTGAGGCAGCAAACTTACATCCTCTGAATCAGGAACAGACGGAAATGCATAAAGCACGCTGTACAGTGGGTTGGACTTGGACAGATACTAGCATTAAAATGTTGCTTAGGATTACAGATGTAATGACATCATAACTGGGTGTTACAGATCAGGCTTAACATCTAGATCTTTCTTGCTTGCTTCATTTTGATTGTGTCCTTTTATTTTGCAGTTATAAATACTTGCCATTGAGCCAAAGACTTTGCTGACTAAAACTCTGGTGATAGATGAGTCATTCTATCACATCAATATCACTGCAAGTACCTTAAAAAAAAGACCTGATTCTCCTCTTTTCCGTTAACTGAGCTGACTAATTTCTGAGTCAGCATAGCACAGTGTCACCAGACTGTTGGGATATGGGGTACTTAATAGCATCTTCTTCACTGAGCCCCTAAAAGTCTTCCCAAATCCTTTTTGTCACACATGAGAAAACATTTCCAGTTGTTATAACCTAAAGCTGTGTGTTGCTTTGTGTCTTAGGTAGTCATAAGCTTATTAGGGTCTTGAAAAAGTTCCTCTAGTATCTTCCACTCAGCTCCCTAATCCTTATCTTCAGGGAAATGACTTATGATTGTACCACTGTACCACCAAGACAAAATTTCTGTGTTAAAGTTACTGCAGTGATTGGGAAACCATACGTCCCAGCCCTATGATGGAGCAAATTAAGTACAGCTCCTAGCCTTGGGGCAAAATGATGAATATGGAATACTTCATAGAGAAGTTAGGAAAATCCAGAAATGGCTAAAGACATCCCTGTCTTTTATGGCCTTTCATGAATAAGATCATTTTAGTTTTAAGGATTTTTATTTCACAGTTAAAAGAACTATTTTTTATGCATTAGTCCCACCCCAATGTATTGCATTCACAGTTAAGCTTCAGAAATCCTGAGAAGAATTTTTCACCTTATATGAGGGGAGTTTCTGAGACTCCTCTAAGTCAGATTTCTGATGATTGTTTTCTTGCTGGGGGTGTGTGGGGAGGGAGTTTTAGGCGTTTATTTAGCTTTGTTTTGTTTCATCTGCTGGTAGTTTTGCATGGAAAGGTCTAGGGTTACCAAATACAGGTTCTGTCACACATCAAGCTAAGGTGATATATAGCACGATAGACCCCTGAGACAGCTAGGTTCACACCAGAATAAATGACGAGTTCATCAAGGGCAGAAAGTATATTATGAAATACATGAAAGTTTACCCCAGAAGAATGAAAGACTGAAACTCAGCCTGGTCTTGGGGCCTAAATATTCTGAAGGGTATTCCTGGGTCACGAGCCTTCCCCTTCCAATTGTACAAAGAAAAAAAAAAAACAATGCATTGTAAACTCTTCCCATGTTGCTAGTATTGATAGCTTTATCATTTCTTATTCACACTGAGGCTACAAACCTGAATAGGCCAATGTACATTTTCTCTGTGAAAATACAATCAGCCCTCCAGAACTTTTGTGTGTGTTTTGTAGCTTTCTGACCTTTTCAGCATTGCTCTAGTGCTATAATAAATCACCTCTTTCAGTGCCTGAAGTGCTACCTTTCACCCCCAAACATGTCTGGCCAACTGTGTCTACTGTCAATATGTCAGCATAATATTGCGTGTACACGTGTCAAGCAATATGAATACACTTTTGGCAGATGTAAACTTAGAGTCGGGTTTATACTGTGAGAGGCAGAAGAGGATGAGAGGATATTGTAGCTATCTTATTTTATCATCCTTGTACTTTGTAGTCTCTTAATCTTCCCTGTATAGTAACTCATATTTATTGTTTAAGGTGTTTGATCTCATGCCTTCTGCCTCCTTTCACTAAGATAACCTCATGTTGAAGGGATTTGTTAAGTCTGTTCTTAAAGATTCCATGGTTTTACTAATTTAATTTTAGATGAACAGCCAAAGAATGCTTTCACAGCCAGACCTATGGAACAGTCCTGTAAATCTCAGAGCTCTCTCTCCATATTGCTGTTGCCTTTGTATTTTTGCAGGTGTGGAAACTGAGGCAAAAAAAGATGTTGGTGATGATCAAAGGAAAAAGAGCTAATGGCAAAGTGAAATCTAGAAACATCTCCTCTCAGATTCACACAATCACATGAGCCTTCTTCAGTAGTTCTATTGTGATGATTAAGTCTTTGCAAAGTAAAAGAAACAGAAAGCTTAGAGCCAGTACTGTCCTCTGAGATGACTCATTGTTTCCCATAGCTTTGCCTCCAAATTAAATGTTGTTTTCTAGATCTTGGAGCTCTCATCTTTCCAGTCAAGCATCTGAAGCCTCTAGGTGTTTAGCTAATAAATTCCTTTCCATGTCCTTGAATTGCTGAAGTCAGTGTTCAGAACTTTAGGATGTCTATTCCAGGGTGTCTAAAATTTGAAGAGGTCGGATCCTAACAGCTGAATGTTTAGGACCTTTCAGGTGTCTTGCCTCTGAACAATATTGAGACTCCTTTGTGAAACACATGCGTCATCTGTCACCAGGAAGAGTCTGGTGTCTCACAGAGGGATCAGAAAGGCAGCACTTATAGCTGGGGGCCACCTAAAGTCAGCCCACAGAACCTGCGGCTCTCTAGAGTCTGCCAGTCCAAACCAATAGCTTTTCTCTTGCGTGCATTTATGATATGGCAGCTAAGATGCATATATTAATACTGTGAGAGTATTTAATGAGAGTGATAAATATGAAAGTTGATATACAATGGAAAAGGATTGAGTGTTATTTCAACAATATCTTTTCAACATTGATACCTTTGAGATTTTCCCTGCATAACCATGTTCTAAGTGGTGTTGGTAGCAAAACCGAACCGCTTCTTCCACATCCATAAAATCTTGTTATCCTCAGTTCCAGGCTTTCTAAACTGTTTGAGTTGCTTTTTGGGTAACAGTTCGTAATTATCAGGCTTCTTAATTTTGTGTATGCATAGGGGAATACACAACTGAAAAACCATACCAACTGAAGAGCCTCACCCTTCCCTAATCTTATAGAAATTATTCTAATACAGTAGAAAAGACATTAAGAACTCATGTTG
>VZZY01007608.1:0-15129 GCA_013400335.1 Eurystomus gularis
CTTGTTTTACAGAGCTCTTCATACATTTACATAAGCTCTGTAACCAAACTAAAACTAAGCACCCACAAGCTGCAATACTCAGCTCTATTTAAAGGTAATTTCCTAGGAAAGTACAATTTCTGGGTGTAATCAACTCTGTGGTAAACAATAAGCACTAATTTTACCAATAAGCCTGCCAGACTAAACTTTTTGCAGGTGTTCTTCACCAGCTTAAGTAAAGGGGGAAGTAAATCACTCCTTGTTTAATTCAGCAATAGCAAAATATATATGGCAGAGAAACACTTAAGACTTGCAGCCAAGTCTTGGCAATGACCCCGGCTAAGACTGACATACTGGATATTGGTGGTCATTGCACTAAGTCCATAGCCACGCGAGGGAAAAGTTAGCCAGGTCCACTTGCATTTGCAGTATTTCTGATAAACTAGAGAATTAAAAGATAGAAGGGATACACCACTTCACTAACTGTTTAAAGTAGCTGAAACTGTATCTAAATATCACCAGTCAAGAAACTCTGCTTATGCTACCAGGAAGGTTCATTGATACCTGAAATCTGCCCTGTAGGGCCTGCAGATTTTACACCAACAGTGCAGAATTTATTTCACAGACAGAATCTGCTTTATAATAATCATGCTTAATTTTGCGTACCTCAGCTACATGAATAGGTGTTGAGTGACAGTTGTCAAGACAAACACCATGGAAATATTTTGCAGTGATTTTGGTGTATTTTTTCATCTGAGCCCAGAGGTATGGGCAGTCTTCAGGTTTATTACCGTAACGCAGTTTCACGCTGTCTCCCCAGCAGATAAGCTCTCTCCTCAGGTAAACATTTGAGCCTGCAATGGAAATAAATTCACTGTAGCGTGTGTGTGTGTATATATATATATACACACATACATACATATATATAAAATAGAATGTGCACCAAAATGAAAAATGTGATATTTCATTTTCTACTGCTGAAGAGAACACTGTGATGAAGAGTGAAAATTCTAACAATAGCCACACCAACTCAAAATACATATACCTACACTGATGTATAATTTCAGACTACTCCATGGAAATATTTAACTTTTATAGTAATAGTGAAATAAAAAATTTTATTTCAATCTGAAAAATTAATTCTTTAAAGTAGTATAAAAACTGTATTTGAGAAAAAAACAGAAGAAAAAAGCAGAAAACAAATTAACAAAACCAGTAGTTTGGTTGTTTGTATTGACCAAATTCAAAAAAGCATTGCACTGTGTTACCACAAATAAACTTTCCACAGCCACAATTTAAACTTTTATCTTCTGTTCACAGCAGACTGTGATGATATAAGGCAAACTGCCAAAGTGCTTCGGCAGGTAGGTCACTGGAGGGACAAAGTCCCTAAAAGATTTTTTTGTGTATGAAAATATATATCCTGTCTGTTCTAGTCTCATATACTATTTTTTGCCCTCTTTTCGAGGCAATCAATAATAATAATAATAAAAACTTTAAATTGGAGTTCACCTGTAATATACCTACTGCACAGAATATACTGACTGAGATTTAACTGCTACAGACTTAAGTAACCAGTCATATCTTAAAAAAGGGACTTCTGAACTATATAAACCACATACTTGACAATGGCAGTAAAATAATTTAAAAGACAAACCCACGGGATTTGCCACATGTAACAACCATGGAATTGTCAATAATCAAACCCTGCCTAAGACAAACACAATTATCTGTGAGCCATCAGTCGTCTGAAGGTCTCTTTATATCCATCTTATCTAAACCTGACCAAAGCATGACGAGGGTCAGCACCACTCAGGATGGGTAAGACACAGCTACTCCACTGCTTTCTGCTACTCCTAGAACAGCTCTACTGATGCATCACCAACTATTGTAGTGGCTCAACCTTGAACTAGATCAGGAAACTTGTTCAGCTGAGAAGTAATCCTGTCTTAGCAAAGAGATTATTTTTCAGCCAGCCCAATTTGCTAAGGCTCACATTATAGACACCTCAGTAATTAGGCCTACATCATGAAAGATGCACAATACAAGGAAGTATGCAGCTAGTAAGTAGAGAGTAGGGATTCTATGGCACCACTACTTCCAAAAACACGTAATGCATGGCATAAACCAAAAGTATAACACAAGTATAAAGCACTCAAAAAGCTGTAGACGAACTAAGGGGGAAAATTCAGTAACAGAAGTTAAGTATTCTGACAAAAACCCGTGACTGAAGGAAAAAAGTACAACAGTCTGCCCAGAATTAAGGGCAATTCACTGAAAGGCAACCGAACAAAAACACTCTGGAAACACATATTATCTTCATCCTTGCAAAGGAGCCACAAAACGTAAATAAAAAGCAGTGAAATGGCTGTAGATTATTTTGCAGAAATGAGGTACTTGCTAAGTCCAGAGCACTCCGAAGTATCAGATTAGCTTCTAAAGCAGACCCAACAAACTCTCAGCTAGACGTTTTTAATTAGAATTAAACTGACCTTTGTCTGCTTCAGTTTACAAAGTGAATGACTACTCTGGAAATAACAGTTGTCAACCTTGCTTTTACCGGGTGTCAATCTGACTCCCCAGAGGAGTCAGAATACAGTATTTTAGTGCATGGTGATTTCATACTCTCTTACCTTCACAAGCAATCTGCGTACTTAATTTGGATTAACTGTGTGAGCTCTTAACTGCCTGACTGTCACTCACTGGACCTTTAAAGGATCCAGTTTTTGCTCACTAATGCAGTGCAGTAAAATATTATCTACCTATTGCATTATTTTTCTGCCACACTGTCATTGTCTTACGGAAATGCCAGCAAGCATTTGTTGGAACAAAGTACAAAGTAAGCAACAAAGACAATGACAGAAGTGGGGAGGCAGGATTTCCCCATTTCAGTAGCAGAAAGCTGGTAATTTCCCAACACAACTGTACCTCAAATCAGTTTTTACTCTGTAGGCTGAACGGGAAATAAAAGTGCTATAAACTGAGTATCTGCTATTCTGCAGCTTCATAGGAAGACATCTGGCAACAAGGTAGATTAATTAAAACCCTTTCTGCTTTAGTTAGAATATCAAAAGGTTTATAAGAGGATTCAAAGTTATTTGACAAACCTGGTTCTGCAAAGTTTCTAAGAGGATCATCTCCCATAACCCAGCCATTATGAGCCATGAAATAACAAGCTTTATCTGGCTCGTGTATCATGGTTTCTTCTTCCTGCGCAGTCAGCTCTTTGAACGGGTAAGTAAAATACCTATGGAATAGACAGAAAATTTGAAAAAAACCAAAAACAACCAAAACAAAAAAAACCAAACCAACACAAAAACCAACAAAAATACACCCACACCCCACACAAAGTAACCTAAGCTAAAACTTGTCTAAATTAAAACATCTGCTATGAACTGGTTTGCTGATAAAACAGATTTTAAAAAGCAGCTGCTAGACTACAAATGATGGGGAGTTCTCTATTTTGTAGCATGCCTCGAAGAAGAAAGGACAGGTGTTGTCACTATCTTGGTGTTAGCTGGTAAAGGAAGATTAAAGCTTACTTCAGATAAATGAGTAGTATCAAGTACATCAAACTGGAAAGGTGTAAGCTTTCCTAGTTCCACCCACAAAGGCCATTTGCACTATGTAAGGCTTCAATGTGCTCTGAGTATTGTTTCATGCTCTCTGGTCAAATCTGTTTATTAAACAGTTATCATTGTTACATTAACAGGCAGTCAATTCTTTAAGTGGCATTTGTCCATGGGAAAGAAAACACACACTTGTACACATAAATGTATACTTTTAATGAACTTTGAGCTCCCTCTCCCTGGAGAGATTCTAATAGTTTCCAAACACAATAAACAAACAAAAATACCTGGTAACTAAAGGACTTTTTCTAGTGACAGGACCCAGCTTAGGACCATGATCAGCCAGTCGTTCATAAACCACAGTCCCCACAAGACAATTGACAGCCTAGAAGTAATTGAACCATGCATTATTGACATGCTTGCATTTATTTGCAATTTAAAACAATTCAGCATTAAAAATCAGTAATTGTAGGACCTGCTCTTGATGGTGATTTGTTTGTCTGTACTGTTCAGCATTCAGTTCCTCAATCCTCTTGCGAAACCAGTTACAACACTCTTCTATCGCAGCTGGTCCATTGCTTGTCAGGAGGACATTAAAAGCAGAGAACAAACAGAATAATTTGTTTAAAACATATAGTACACATGAATAAAAGGAATAAAAATTTATTTTTCCCATTACTGAAAATGATTTCATTTGGTTTTGCAAGTTTAACTTCACTTGTAATTTTAACTTGTAATCAATATTACACTACCTGTGTGGGATGAATGTTGCCAATGCTATATTCATATCTACAGTACAGCCAAATCGTCTGTAATCAGGGTCCTGAATTACTTGCAGATGTTGATTTGGATCAGATTTAGTGCTCATTTTGCCTAAAATAGAAAAGAGTATTTATAAAGTAAAAATAGGAATTGCATTTAAAATACATACAACTTTTATGATTCAAGCATAAGTAAGATATAGGTAGATAAAGGCTTAGATAAAAGCTTTACTAGCCCTCCAAGCGTTCTTGTATGGGCAGTGGATTTCTCATGTAGCAAAAAATGAAATTATTTTGATATCCAGATTACTGTGAAGTTTACTTGTAAGTCTCCTGAACTACAAATATATCAGCCACATGCTTCAGCAATATACTTTACCTTGAGTCAGAAGGGTTTTAAATTGCTGCACAGCTTTGTTAACATCCACTTGGAAAAATTCCCATAGTTTAATTTTTGGATATATCTCTTCCCATATTATTTTACGGATACACTGTAAAAACAAAAATGAAGTTAATTATATTAATAATCAACATTATTAACTAAGAAAAGCTAAATGTTTGTATAAATTGTTAGAAAAAAAACGGGGAGTAAAGAGTTATTTCATTAAATATATCTGCAAAGTATAGAGTATTTTTTTTTACACATTTCCACAACCTTAGAAGTACTGAAGGTTTATTCAGCTACTTATAGTATCCATTAGCTTATACTGAGTTTGCATTCACTTACATTTAGGTGATGATCATTTTCAATCAAGGGAGGGACCCCCTTAGCAATATACTTTCCATCCGCCACCATACAGGTCAAGTGCCACAGAGCTCTATCCAAGAGCCAAGCTGGCTTCAGGTGCGGAGAATTTACAAGGTTATAGCCGCATTCTGGATGCATCCTGAGCCATTCACTGTTAGTAGCTTGTGCAAGAAAGGGGGGAAAGAAAAAAAAAGGTAACTAGAGAAGCTGAACACTTAGCTGTCCTGTGCAAACGTCTTACTAGCAAGAAGTTAAGGTACTATGGCATGAACGGTTTGTTCATATTTTCAACACCAAGAAGTTAAGGTACTGGGGCATGTATAGTTCATTCGTACTTCAACTGAAGTTTTCATGTCCTATGCAGGTGTGCATTATTGATAATGATTTGTTTTGCAACACAGCTGCAGAGAAAGTTTTTGTTAGTTACATAAAAATATGCAATAGCAACACCAATTCTAAAACACTAAAAAAAAATATCGCATTTTTGTTACAGGAAAGACATAAAATAATGGACATCAAATGCTCTTCCTGTGTTGAAAGCCACAGAGGCACCCCAAACCAAGATTTAAGATGGCCTAACATGTTTCTTTCTTAATATTCTTAACCTTATGAGATGGTAAACACACACAGCCAGAGAGCAAGAGTTCTCACACACTACTTAAGAAATAACTAATGGAAAAAGTCGTTAAATTAGCTTTTAATCAAGGATTAGCTGGACTCAGTTGTGTACATAATAAGCAGTGCCACCGAGTCTTGCACAGGAAGATGAGCGCAGTGTCTGGCGCGTGCAAATGGAACGCTAGTTCAGATCAATACAAAATACATGCTGCGTCTATTTTCTAAACTTCCCCAGTAGCATCAAGTACCAGAAGATATGCTGAACATGAAGAATTAGAGAAGGTAAGAAGCCTCCACAAGAAAATGGGTGTAATATTTTAATACAGACAGTAGTGTGAGTAAATACATAAGTAGCAGAGAGAATTTTGTCATCTGAAGTATGAGAATGAAGAAAAAATCCTCAGGAAGTAATTTCTTCAAATTTTTGGAACTGTCACAAAAACTGTTCAACTGAAAATAAATGTTCACATATTCTTTTGAAGGAATCTCTGCAACTGAAAAACTAAATGTATAAAAAAAAATACAAAATACATAAGAACAAAAAATATTTTTACTCAGGTTTTACAAGGCTTTTAAAAAATCATTTCTCACAGAGCATGTCTTATCAATCCACTCTTTTAGAACAGCAGGTAAATATAGGAGTAGTACTTCACACAAGGGAAAATATAGAACTAATTATTATATTGGAAATATGAAAGAGCCATTAATGTGTCCAATATTATAGCAGAAAAATCAACACCTAAACTCCAAGTTTCCTTAGTTCAAAGTTCAGGCAAAAACATCAAAATGGAAAGAGTGTACTCTCTCTCAGCCTATACTATGAACAGCTCTTCTGAACACTCTTTTACATTCTACCTCAAGACTATTAAGAACATGTCAAAATTCCATGTTTATAAGGTCAAACCATTTGTGGAAATTAAGATCTTCGTGGTTTAAATGTCACCTACTACTAAGAACACCATACAATAAGCTCAGGCAGTTAAAGGCTGCTCTAGGCCAAGCAGATCCTCATCCCTTAGTGGTTTTTTATTTCATACATATACTACTTCTGAAAAAAGTACTTTTCTCCAAAAAGCAAAACTAGCATACTCTGTTACTCCAGCAAGAACCATGACTTACTAAAAAGGACTTTCATGAGTAAATACAATTAATTCTAAAAAAGATAATATAACATTTAAACCTAAGGTGTTGGCATAAAATAAAAAGTCAACTGGTCTTTCACTAATTCTGGTATGGAACAGAATGATGTTTTCTGATCAGAAGGTAAGTCCCAATGATTCACAACCCCAAAAGAAATCTAATTCTGCAGAAAAATAATTGCCCAAAACATCATTTGTAATTGCATTTGTTACAGCTAGGGAGAAAATGCACTTAAGTATAAAAATACTGAAATATTAAGGTGAGGTATTACAGAAAATTACTCCTGAAATTAATTAGGCTTAAGAAAATAATTTCACATTTTTCAAAGGGTTAATTAATTGTTATATAAATTAAACGCAAACTTAATACTTAGTCTTGGGCAGTGAGCATCACTACTATTTTTGGTTTTCCTCTCCCCTTTATAAAGCTGAGAAAAGGTGGTGTCTGATGTGACTAGTCAAGTGCTTGGAAGCAGGACTTACTGAAGTGTTAAATTACAATTAGACAATGATCTTCTGATCATATCTTCTGAAAGATAAAGATGATGTAATTTATTTCCATTTATTTTCATGATTTCATGATTTATTACAGCCACTGAAAGCTCGAAAAGAAAACAACTCTCCTTTTTCTATCTCACTCCCAGTGAGGAGTAAAGGCCAGTGAACACAATATTTCTCATCTGAGGGTGACTGAACACCCTGAAGGAAATGGCAGCCCCAAAAGGGCACATCTACCTGGTTCCCAGGCAGGGCTTGCAAGTTTATCTGTGATACTCCTGCCATCACACCAAAGACGTATCTATATTTAAAGTAGATGCATGCACTGATGTTAAAGTCAGGCCATAAATGCTGGCTTTCACTAGAGCCTAATGGAGATGTTAACATCAAAAATTGATTCCCACTGCTAACGTGCAAGCAGTCTGTTCTCCATCCCAGTGTAAAAGCCTTAGCTTAACTGCTTAATATTGAAGGTGAGCAGTCCAACTTTACAACAGGAACAGAGGAGAAGCATTGCCATTTTTATCCAGTGGTCTCAGTTAGAAAGCACAAACTACCAACAGATACAACTGCTGCAAGCTGGAGTCATGAGCTGTTAGAATTACCAGCATTAGAGGATTTACTGAGAGACAATTTAAGCTTTTAATGCAGACATGCTGCAGAATTAATACCAATATGCAAGTGTCCATAATCTGCTCAAAATAACTGCCTATACATTTTGTGTCTTTTATATTCAAATGAGTCTATGAAACACGTTTTACAATGAAATCACCCTAATATGCCGGAATGAACTCATTTAACTACTAGAAATTACTGTTGAATTAAAATACAAAAAAAGAGTAAAGTTGTATTTCCATCTAATCAAGATCCAAGCAAAAAGAATCCCCAAAACCATTTGCCTATTTTCTTATTTCAAAAGCCCCCCAAAAAGCTCCACAGACATTTACAACATTATTGCTTACTCACACATTTATCTACATCTCTTCTTTGTATGCTAAATTTAGCATTTAACAAGTTTGGAGTCAGTTGTAAATCAAGAGGTTTTGATTATAAACGACAAAGATGGAAAAAAAATTGAGTTTGAAAGCAGGAAACAAAGTCATCAAATATACGTTGCTTAATGATGTAAGTCAGGATCACGGCCATCTGAACGTTTTTTTCCTGTTAGAAGACACTTCTAAATATCGTTTTACCCCCATATAAATGTTGAGCCATCCATCCCAATGAAGATTATTTTGAACTCTGACCATAATCTGAAAAAGTCCTTCCTAGAAACGTAGCCAAATAATGTGAAATTTTCATTCTCAAATCTATTTTGGAGAGTAATAATCAGAGTTAGGCATTTCTGTCAATAAAAACATTCTCCTTAGTATCCCGTACACAGAAAAAGATGACAGGATCTCAAGCATGTGTGAGAGAAACTCACACATGTAAAATGCAAGAATTTTTTTTATCCAAAACTGGAGGAATGTTTAGAAGCATAATTCCCTAGCAACTTTTCAACAGGCAGATCCAGCAAACAGGGCCCACACTGCATTGCAGACTGATTGGATAGGAAGATTTGGCAGCAGTCAACAACAAAGAACTAAAGCAAATAAGGCTTGAAATTCACAGGTATCTGTGGTTAGGTTTTTTTAAGCCTCAAAGGACTTGTAACATCAACATACATAACCATTTGTTGTACCCTTGCTATGAGAATGCTAATGATTTTGACCTTTAGCATTACAGTGTGAGATGAAAACTGCATTTTAAACATAATCAAAGCAAATTCATTATCCAAGTAATCTGCAAAAAAAAAATTATTAAATACTATAATTTAAATTTCATCCGATCATACTGAAGGAAAGCCACTGTCTCTCAAGCAATAAAGGCTTCAATGCACTGGTATATCTCTGCTTCAAAAAAAAAACACCAAAACACCCCAAACACAGCTATCGGTTTTGGGTTTCCTTTCCCCACAAACCACGGTATAAAGTTTCCTCCACTGCTTAATTCTTGCCTCTTGCCCTTATTCTGTTTGTTGTCTGCATGTTAGATCCAAACTAGAGCAGTTTCGTTTAAGCAGCTATGAGCAATATACCCCACTTAACAAGAAAGTACTCAGTTTATGCTAACCAAATAATTCCTAACACGGATTCCATTCATTTATGTGGGAGCCGCACACTGCGGATCATAAAAATAAGCATATTCTAAAAATACAGACACACGCACAGGTTCATTCATTCTCTCCAAGAAGGGCTCTACTGACTCTTTCAGTAACAATACTAAAATCTTTTACATCTGTTATGGAAACACAGCAGTTATAATCACAAAGAGTTATCCTGGATTTGAGATATTCAAAGACAGAAACAAGTCAGTTCTTTAAAACAGCTACTAACAGATGGGTTCAAGGGGAGAAACTTAAGGGAAGTAATACAATATAATTATAGGACCAATCTGGTTATTAGCACACATAAAAATCATACCAGTATGATTGTAGACTACATCCGTGATGCAAAGCATATTCCATTCATTTTTCAATTTTTCCACAAGAGTTCCTATATCGCTCCAAGTGCACTTTTTATTCGGGCTGGAAAATTCAGGATTTACTTCTAACTGATCAGCCAGTGAATAACATGATCTAGACAGTCCAAGCTTCTGCAGCGGTGTAAAATGAATCATGTTGTAACCTACATAATAAGAAGCCATTTATTTACTAAGAAAAACAAATTTCAGTCAATGTTAAATTGAAAGAAGTGTAGTAAGTTAGAGCTATGACATGTATTTGAAGCTAGTGTTTGGAATAACCAGGGTAAATTATGTGAATCTTTCCTTTGAAATTCTACATAACACAAGCTTTAAAGACCACTCTGTCAATCTACAAACTTCCAAGTCTACCTGAAATCAAAACAATGAAATGAGAGGCATTTCCTGTACAAGAAAACACCTGAATTTTTGCACCTCTGCAAATACTTTAACAGATGAAATCAGTGAAATTACTAACTACATTGAATCTAGTGGACAATATTTAGTCTACAAAGAACAAACGTGTGGTTTACGCTGAAGCATTTCAGTGTAACTGGTTTTTCACCACAAGACAAAAAAAGCATTTCCTTTAACGCGTGTATTGGCATTACCTGTTTCCTTTGCGACTTTAAGCCTGTCTTCCCACTCATGGAACGGTCCCAGACACTTAGCGAGAAACGTCTGGAGTGTAACACAATCCAAAGGCAACACACGATTGTCGGCTCCAACATGCAAAATAGGATCCACAACTATGTAACCTCCACCACTTTTTTCATTTCTAGGAAAAATTAATTTCATTGGTATAGCAAACACCCATTGCACCAGTCACTTTCAGAGAGAGAATCCAACAAGCACAGCTATTTCAAAAACACAGAAGCCTGGTACAGTGGTTGGGGGGAGGAGAGGAACAGGACTGCAGGGCACCTAAAGAAAATGCCGAACAGATGTTCATTCCTCAGGCATCGTCCCTCTACTGGACTTACAAGAATACAATTGGAACTCAGAGCTTTAAACTCTCCACAAATGTGAGATACCTTCATTATTTTCTGAGACAGAGTACCGATTCCTTGGTTTAGGATAGAGACAGAAACCTAGAAAGCACAATTGCCCATCTTTTATACAAAGAGCTCCATTTGGAGCACCATCTCCTGGAAGATGCCAGAGCTAAATGCTCTTTTAAGCCTGAGGAAATTTAACCCCCCCTCTTCCAGAAACTCTCAATACCAAACTACAAGCAATACAGATACTGGAATTTTATTCTGCACTTGTCTTGTTGAAACGAAGAGGGAAGTAAAGAATGTGAAGCAAAGAACGCCAGAACCTCTGTGCTAGAAAGATAGAAAACAACCATCAAAGGCAATAAAGAAAGTACAAATTAACCATTCAAATACTCAGAATGCTGATAACTTTGAAAATCTGTAAAACCGGCTTGCCTTTCCAACATCCACAGGTACTGATCAACTTTCTTCTGTATATTCTCCAGAATATCTTTGCATCAGAGGATATTAAACAACCATCACAACTACTGTCTTTCATTAGCATATTCAGTTAGGGCTGTTGTGCTGGTTCAGCCATCACCATTTTACGCTGCCATCAGTTCCCTGATCACACAGGCCAACGCTGAACTCAGCAACAGCCCCTCACAAGTCTTCTTTCAGACAGCCCTGCCATAAATTCCTGTGGGCCCAGCTCCTCCGCTGCCCACTGTGGTGCCAGCATCACCTGCTGGACACAACAGACAGAGATGGCTCCTCAGCAGCCCTTCACATGGAAGGACACCACCATGAGAGCTCAGCAAGGTGCAGCCAACACCAACAGAAGCCACACCCAACAGGAAGCTCTTCTAACTAATCAGCTTCTGGTTAATATAATCCTGGCCCCACCCACCACTCCAACCATGACCACCTGGGTGAGAGTGGAGCCACAGAGACACAGGTGGGCCAGGTTCTGCCTCTGGAACATGAAGCCAACAGAAACAACAAGACATTCTGCTAGGCTGTGACTCATCCACAGGTCAACTCCAACTTGGGGCCCACAACTCAAGCCCCAGCACTTCAAGGGCATATGGTTGCAATTTGAAAAACGCATGGAAGAAATGTTTTTATTCTTAAGAGTGATTTCTTTGGGCTAAAATGTAGGAGCAGACTGCATGTGGCTGCAAGTACAGAACTTCACTTACCCAAGACTGAAATAGTACTGGTATGACCCAGAAATTTGGAGATCCAGCTTGCAGTATTTGTCAGAGTCATCCTCCTTTCCTGTGGGATTATGCCATGATAGTGTCCTGAACTTATGGCGATCAAATACTTCTCCGGAAGCTGGATAATTTGTGTACACAGTAACAGGCTTGCCTTGAAGAGTCGGGCCCAATCGGAACTGTAGTTCAAAACCTGAAGAAAAAAAGATGAAATCACTTTTTCAGGAGGACCAGATATTTCTATTCTGTAATTACAAATCATAATTTGATTAAGAAAGGGCACCAACATATCTGCAGAAACTTTGACAGACTAATTCTACAGCATCATCTCTCCCTACTTAACATTGTTCTTTGCACACTTAACGTATAGTCCTTTCCCTTTACTTGTATGGCACTATTCATCTCCTCCCCAATTTGTTCCTCTTTGCTGTATAAGAAGTCTTAAAAACAAAACAAAGTAAAACATCATGATCATCTGACTACATACAGTTTTATGCAATTTTGGATTACGTAGTATCTAAGTATTTAGCTTTACCAAGTCTACGTATTATGCTGACCCACAAAAACATCTGAAAAAAGGAAGTAGGAACACATCTTGAAACAGAAAATATTTAAAATCCCTTCACTCTGCATTGAGGATTCACTAAACAATGCTAAATTCCTTATGCTTTTAACTGTAAAGTGATATATACTTGTGTGTAATCTACAATGTACAAACAGATGTAAACTTTCAGAGAACTCAACAAACCCAAGGGAGCTTTGTATACAAGCTGCAGGTCACACACACATAATAAGAGTAGTATTTAGGCTTAAGATACCCATGATAATGAGAAGAAAATTAAGTTCAAATATTAGGGCCTAAAAATCATACTGTAGTCTGTTCAGTTGGATATGAAAAATCCTGTTTAGTCAACAGGTTTCAGAGTAGGTTTCCATTTGCAGGTATGAGGGCCACCATCATGTGCATAGCTAAGTACAGGGTCCTTTCAAGGGACTGAAACAGGTATAAGTGCTTGCACAATAACTTTTACTAAATTACATGCCAGTCATGTAATTAACCACGGTAAAATACTTCCTGGCCTTAGCAGTCTACAAAATTGGGAGCAAAAGAAACCCGAGTATTTGTAGAAAGTTACTAATACACAGATAATGAATTATAAAGTGTTAAAAAAAAAAAAATGAACAGTATCAAGTTCCAGTATCTTAAGTTGAATAAAATTGCTCATTAAGTAGAATCCTGGGAACTCTAATACCAGAATTCAATGCCTCAATACATTTAAATGTAAATCTCACCAAACTTGGAAGTTTCTCTTACTAACGTAATCACCACTGCACCAAAAACCACCATGTGGTTTTAGGATCTGAATGTCTGCCAGGTAAAATGAAGCTCACTTGATTACCAAAAACCAAAACCACTACCACCAAAAAACCCACACCAAAAACAAACAAACAAAACCTTACACAATAAATAAATAAAAATCACTTTTGGAAGGTTAAGTACAGTCTCTCCAGTACTGTCCTGACACTTTATCATTTTATTACAGGGATTACTAAAATTAGAGCACGGGGATATATGCCATTGATATCTTATTTCCTGTAACAGTTATACTGACATCAGGAATGCTATGCTCAAAATTAGCCGTGCCCTCTCAGAGAATGATACCAGCAGAGACACTTTGAATGTTTGATAGCCATGCACTTCTGTGTGACTCCTTTCAACAAAATTCACACAACTCGAAGGATGAGTTAGGATGTTAGGGTCAACTCTGCACTTAACTACTAGCATTTTCTTGAACTAAACTGGCAGAAGATTTTGAAATCAATATAGCTGAATTTTTATCCTCAGGAACCAAAATCTTGCTCCTCTAGTAAACCACTTCGATATTAGGTTCTTAAAAACCTGAATATTTAATGAGCAATAAAAACTGCTGCATCATTAAAAGCGTCTTTTAAAGACAGTAGCTTCAGCTTTATAGTATGAATTTGCTGACCAGCATAACAGTGAACCAATTAGTGGGGTGGTTTATTTTGGGTTTTTTTGCAAATAGACTTAAGAACGTTTTCAGAGAAAAATAGTGTCAAGTTCGTATAAGTATGCAGCCAGAATACTAATATAGCACAGCTATAAGAAATCTGACAGGCAAGATTAGATTTAGGAGGAGATAAAGATCCCATATTCTGAAACATTACCCCAGTCTTGGCAAAATACTAGTATTACTGATATATTTCAAAATTATAACATTAAAGATGGGGTGCTACATAACACATTGCAGATAAATACTAGAGAGCTTGATTTATGAGGACTTTTTCGGGTCACTGAGATACAGGTTATAAAAGCACAGGTCCTATCAAAAAAATGCTTCACACTAAATTCCCATGGAGAGAGAAGACTCCTAGCTGACCTGCTCTTCATTTCTCGAGTTTAAGAGACAGACTGAACTGCGACTGGAGCCCACAGAACTCTGCAGGGGAAGCAAGCACATCAGCAAACGTTTCATACTAAAATGAGAAAAAAAAAAAAAAACCAAAAATAAATTTTGAAAAAGCCCAAACCAAACCACTACCGCAGGCTGATCTCCCTTTCCATTGCTGCCTGAAGAAGGCGGCAAGCTCCCAGCCATTCCCTTCCCACCGGCGCCAGGGACTCCCCGCCGAGCAGGAGGAGGCTGAGGAGGCCGCGGCCCGCCGCGCCCGACCTACCTTGCTCCAGCCTGAAGAGGGTCTTGTCCAGCTTCTCCATCTCGCCGAGGTGCAGCAGCCGCGTCTCCTTACCGCTCGGCATGGCTGCAGCCGCCTGCCCGGCGCTCCTCCCGCGCCAGGAGACTCACTTCGGGGAGGGAGGAGCGAGTCCTACCGTGAGGGAACACAGAGAAGAACCCACAGGTCAGCGGCGACCCCCGGGAGGACGGCGGCTGTTCGGGCACGCCTCACGCCGCCCGTCTCGCTTACATGTTCCCCAGCCCCGGGGAGCGAGGAGACGAGGCGCGGCAGGGCAGGGAGAAGGGTATGAGGGAGCTGTCAGGGCGCACTCAGCCCTCCCTGCCCGGGGACCGCCGCCGACAGCACCCCGGAGCAACGCCCCGTCCCGCAGCGCGGCCCAGCCCGCGGCCCAGCC
>VZZY01007608.1:15969-26328 GCA_013400335.1 Eurystomus gularis
GGCGCGGGCACGGCACAGCGGCCAGGCCGCCGGCTCCTTCCCCTTAAGCTGCGCTGCAGAAAAAGGCGCTATCAGCTGGGGTTTAAGTGCCGTGTATAGTATGTGTACAAGCCCCGGGGAGCTGCCGTTGGCCAAGAGGGAAGATGGTTAAAACAAAAACCAACAAAACGCCCAAACAAACCCCCACCACCCTTGTTTTGAAGCATACTGTCATCTGGACAGCCCTTAGCATTGCTTTGTGTTGCAGAATACCTGGAACAGTTGCTCCAGGCCTCTCACCACCGACGTCAGTAACTGCACCCCACTGTAAAGGTCAGCATGGCGGCTTTGGAAGGTCAGTCTATTTTTATTGCCTGGAACTATGTTAAAAAGATATTTGTGCTTCTCAATTGACAGTCACTGTGTTACGCTGTTTGTTGTTTTTCTTTTCAAAGGTAGTATATTTTGTGGAATTGGGAAGAGTCTGCAAAATAAGTTAGACATAATCATTAACTTCACATCATCCCATGCATACCCTTATAACTGTATTTTACTACCATGTGTTCATCCAATTATGATGCATTTATGGGCAGTCCAAGGCCTTGATACTCAAGGAAACACCCACCTCTTTCACACTGAGTTATCTTTTGATAGCTCACTTTTTTCTCTCCCCCTTCACCTGCTCCCCCCTTTGAACACTTGAAGAAATCTGTTTGTTCCTCATTACAGTTCACATTTTTTGGTATTGCTGAGAAAGTTTTTCATGTCAGTGTAAATGACTATGTGAACTTCTATGCCCTCTGATGCTATTAGAGTTCCTAGACAGACTAGGGGAAAATTCATAGTAAAAGCCCTCCCACGTGTTTATACAGTTCCCCTAACATTCACCTCAATGAGACTCAGATACAATTAAAACATGATACTTGCAATCTGGATTACATAACACATTTCCTGGGACCCAGCAGGATTCTCCCATGTTCCTTGTCTTTTCTTAGCCCCCTCACTCCTTACTCAGCTTGTTGGCTGGTGTGCTTTATATACAGGACAGACTTGTACCTAGCAGAAGCCCAGCTCTCCTGGTATGCTGGCTGTTTTCCTCTTAATTGAACATGTCCTAGTAAAGAAGATGCAACATAGGAATGGAAAATACAGGAAGCTCAAACAGGTATGGGAATTGTAGGAACAAAACCAACAGACATGTCATTGAAAGAGATATGGACCATCTCTTTGCTGTGGTCCTCAGCAGGCTTCAGTATCCTGCAGTGACTTTGCAGTTGGTCTGCCACAGAGCCTTGCATAAGTGCCGCTTCCTCCAGGCTCACTATTAGCCTGTCACATCCTGCAAAGGGCGTGGGATTTAGAAATTTCATGAGATGCTTGCACAGTGAACAGTTGTAAGAGAGGAAGAGCAAATAATGTCTACGTAGCCAAGTCATTTGCACGAATAGTTACCCTAAAGTGCATGCTAAATACCTTGTGAAAAGCAAGAAAAGCCCAAAAGGGGATTACTGAAAGCAATTTTGCCACTGCTATTAAGTTTTAAAATGTGGCTCTTTTGCTTTCCCTACTTAACAGCGAAAGCCACCCTATTCTAATTCCACATCTCCACTATACTGTGCATTTAGACAGGTTTTGAAATGTATCCAAGTTTAGGAAAAAGAATCTTGTAAGTTTCTCAAGACAAAAATAATTAGGAAACCAAACTAACATACAGCCTCCTGATTCCAAGTCCTCAAGTAGTTTTGACCAACATTTGTGACTGTTATCATCTCTTTTAGCTACAGTCTAAATGAAGGACTTGATCACTACACAGCCAAAAAGTTCCCTAAGTACTACTAAATCACTTATTAGAACAGTGTCATTTCATTGGTCTTC
This sequence comes from Eurystomus gularis, assembly GCA_013400335.1. NCBI lineage: Eukaryota > Metazoa > Chordata > Aves > Coraciiformes > Coraciidae > Eurystomus > Eurystomus gularis. The sequence continues at coordinate 17,824 of VZZY01007608.1, forward strand.
AATATGAATAGAATCACCAGATCATTCTGGTTGGAGGAGACCTTCAAGACCATCAAGTACAACAGCTAACCTAGCTCCTCCAGATCACCACTAAACCATGTCCCTCAGCACCACATCTACACATCTTTCAAATACCTCCAGGGATGGGGACTCCAGCACTTCCCGTGGGCAGCCTGTTCCAGGGCTTTACAACCCTTTCGGTGAAAGGCCGTTTCCTCTTGTCCTATTGCTTGATACATGAGAGAACTGAGTGACCCCCACCTTGCTGCAACCTCCTTTCAGGTCATTGTAGGTAGCAGTAAGGTCGCCCCCCAGCCTCCTTTTCTCCAGGCTAAAAGAAAAAAATCCCACTTCCCTCAGCCACTCCTTGTAGGGCTTGTTCTTGAGACCCTTCACCAGCTTTGTTGCCCTTCTTTGGGCACACTCCAGCACCTTCGTGTCCTTCTTGTAGTGAGGGGCCCCAATCTGAACACACTATTCAAGGCGCAGCCTCACCAGTACCAAGTACAGGGGAACAATCACTTCCCTAAACTATTAATGACTAATTTGTCATTACTATCACAAACATCTGGAGTGAATATAGCAGGTCTGTCGGTGAAGTTTAACCAGGAAAGCAAAGCAGACTGCTCTAATCTTGTCTCCATCAACATCACCTCTTATGCTGGTGATACAGACTTTAGGCCTGTAAGGGCAGACGTGATTTAGAGGCCAGTAATTTAGCAGACCTAAGTTGAGCAGGCCTTTGGTATATGAGAACTACATCAGCAAAACATCAGCGCACAAGTGCTGCCATTTAGCATCACAGATATTATATAGGACATAGCCAACACTAATCACACATAACATTGCTACGCTGGCATCTAAGCGGTGGGTTTCAGTACCACTTTATCTTCAGTTTGGAGTTTCTCTGTGTGATACGAAATACCACAGCAGAAAGAGATCAATAGCTGCTTCAAAATAAGAGTGGATACCATATCAATATCATTATCAGGAAATATTTTTCCAGCTTTTTCAAATCTATTAATACCAGAACTCTTCAGTCCTTTTACATACAGATTCTTAGTACTCCCTCCCTTCCTACCTCCTGTTTTGCAGCGCAGTACTGCGGAACACTTTGGGGAGCCTGGTCACTACGTGTCAGATCACGCTCACGTCATATTGCTTATGCCTGCTTTAAAGGTTATGATTGTAAAGTGTGAGTACGTACTTGACAGTACAGAGGTACTTAACTGAACACCTAACTAAAATTAAGAACAGATTCCTTTGGCCCAAATACAGAAGATATGAGACTTCATAAAATTTAAAGTGATAGCATAGTTTCTCAATGCCCGACACTCATGACCTGTAAATTCATGCATTAACACTGTGCTGTTGTTCACAAAGTAGGAAGCTTCTGAGGTGTTGAATCTTCTGTCTGGCTATTGTCTTCCAATGGGAAGATCTCATCCAGAAATGCAAACCTGATTTTGAAAGAAAGCTCATTTTTTAAAAAAACTCTCTCTGCAATTTGATTAGATCTTTGCAATACAATGGCTGAAATCAGGTGCTGTTCTTAAACACATTACTTGCCCAGCAGCAATTTACATATGGCCTTGGACATTAGAATCTAGTATTGAAAGGAAATACTGGTCAGAACACTCAAGTAATGATCTGTCGCCTGTTTTTAAAAAATCCCTTCTAAACAGCCAAACAGATTGCAGTAACTTGATAGGCAGTGAATAAATAGCAAGCTGCAATAAAAGTATCTATATAAGCAAGAAATCAAGTGATATGGAGAGGCTAGAATACCAAGCTATGCAGTTTGTTGTTACCAAACATGCAAGTGCCCTTTCCTCTAGTTACTTGGCAGTGTTGTTTTGACCTTTCAAAGATGAACCTGGTGTCATCCTGAATTTTTCACTCTCAGAAACATTTTTGGTTTGTTTTTAATCCCAGCTTGACCATTCTTTTACTGAGTGGCCTCAAACAATCGATGTTCTCTGTTTTAACTTCTATATAAAGTTAGGCTGCTATTAATTTTTAATAGAAAATTGTAAAATTCAATGCATTTATTTGTAAAGAGGTCCAAATAAAATTGTTAAATGTAGCTTTTCACATAATTGCTTAAGATACATTTGACTGTGCTTTAGCTAACAGCATCACATTAATCATCACATTAATTTGATATTAATAGTCTTCTGCAGATGTGGTGACTCAGCAAACGAGATTTTAAACTTAGTGTCTGAATGCTACTCTTGTACCTTTTAACTTGGTTAAGTGTAAAATAAATTCACATGCACTGGGCCAATTTTTGTTTTACGAGGACAACATTACACCAGTCTGCGGAATCACTATCAGCACTTTAATCTTCCTATAAATTGTTCCATTTAACACTAGCGAGATATGCTAAGATTTAAGACTTCAGAGTATCTATTCCTAAAGGAACTGTAGTAAGGTTTTATCAAGAAGATCTACTCTTTCAGTTTTATATTTCCTCTCTAAAGAGAAGTATTTCAAGATAGTCTCTTGCACAATCCATTTTCTGTATGGTGCTCCTTCCTGCTACATCAAACTATAGTGATAATACAGATATTTTTCTGGTCCATTAAAGTAATAATCCTTAAATCCTATCTAGACGGCTTTAATCTCAAATAGTAAACAACTGATTGCACTTGTACCTGGTTGTATAAAATTAGCATCTGATTTTTAAACAAAGAAATAACTATGTAGTAGTCCCACAACCTGAGGTTATGTGAAAGCTAATACTGAGGTCTGTAGGTCTGCTTTGTAATCTTTCAGCACAGACAGCATTCAAGCCATAGTAATTTAAACAGTCCACCATGCTGTAATATGTTGCGGAAGAGTATTTCACCAAATGTATTACTGCAGCAAACATTTGTTTTAAAAGAATTTTCATCTCTTCCTCATCTTAATGCCTTAGAACAAATTCCCAATTTCACATTGCCAAATCACTTCCAGTCCCAGGCCTCTTTTCAACGGGTTTTTGCATTCTACCACCAAGTTAATCATGAGTAGGAAGAGCCGGGAAGGTGAGGGAAGAGTGGTTTGCACTAGAATGCTACAAGCGTGAATACTACAAAGCTTCAATTCAGACTGAGAAATCCTCTTTCGCTATGTAGTAATCAGTGTGCCTAATTCAACATTTACAGTTGAGCCATCACCAAATGCTGCTACCAGAAATTAAAAGTCCTTAATGTTTGTCCTGTTGATATAATCAGAACTTTTGCTTAGCCATGGATTTGAGCTCAGGACTGCTGGTCAGAAGTAGCTTGTCCATAGGTGGGCAGCAGCTCCTATGTGAACTCACAGGAACTAGGAATTGCTGCTGTGCGTTGCAACAAACTACTGCTGCCCTGGTTTTTAGAGTACTTTACCTCTGAGCAAACTGCTGGCTCTCCATTCCAGCTGGATTCTTGTTGGTGAAAGAATCACTGTTTCATCCAATAGTGCAATATTGATGTTTTGCCTCCCGGTATGTTAGCAACATACCTATTGGGTCACTGCAGGTGCTGGGCAGCAGGTTCCCCCAAAGTTTGGGGCTTCCTTGGAAGTACCAACTTGCACAGGGACTACTCACTCATCTGGTGTCTATGTGTAGCCTGTATCCAGGGCTAAACTATAGCAGTTGCCCTATCACCTAATAAACCTTCCCTGGCTGAGAAGGTGGATCAGAAAAAGCAGAGGAGACCCAAAAGTTGAAAGAAAACACATTAAATAAAACACCAGAACCAGTGCCAGTGTAAAGAACACAAAGCTATACTCAGCCCAGCGAATGCCCAGCAGTCACAATAAATGGGAAAGCAGTCCTTGGGAGCAGAATGGTAAGCAAGCCCCTTCAGAGATAAGGAGAAGAGAGAGGGTAGAGGAGGAGCAAGGAACAACTTAAGAGAAAAAGATGAGACCCTCTCCTGTCAGCAAACTTCCCCTTTTATACTGACCGTGATGTTTATGGGATGGGATACACCTGTAGCCAACTCGGGTCAGCTGCCCTGGCTGACTCCAAACTGCTCAAGGCCTGCAGACCACGGCAGGCCTGTGATTCTGTCCCAGTGAAACCAGGACACCTTTCAGGAGGCAGCTTTCCATAGCATCTCTGGACTGGGTCATTTTACACATTGCTTGATATTCCCCCGTGCTCATCGAGTAAGGATTACTGCTTATGGCACCTGAAAGCTGGTATGAAACAATCTTCTCTCTTATGCTTCTCCTAACTCTATGCTGAATGTGCCTTTTACCAGCTCTGTTAGAGCCTGACCAGTTTATTAGCTTTTGAAGGTCTCTGCAAGCATTTAGGTGAGATTTGCAGAAAAGCTAAAATCCCTGCAAACCTTTCTACCAAGCATACTCAAACATCACCACATGGTTCCCCTACAGGGGTACCGGGCATGTGCTAACTGGCATGTTGCTACAGCTAACAGCATTGTGCATCATCCTGACAGAACAATTGCTCGTGCCTGAACTCGGAGTAACCGCAAAACCCACAGACGTATTAGGTCTGAACTAAGAATGCATTTATAAGCCATGAAGGAGGAAAAAATGAGAGCTGCTGAAAAAAAGGTGAAAAACTGGAGTTGGGTTGTCTGTGGAAGGACCTCTGAGATGAGATGAAAAAGAGCAGGAAAATTAGTTCCTAGTCTGAGTGAAAGGAAAGAGGAAAAAAGCTGTGGGGCAGAGATGGAATTGAGATTGGCTGGCAAAGAAACTGATGAGTGTGCGGAAGAGCATTTTACTAGATTTCAATTAATCTTGTAGTTTCACATTACAAATTGTGTAATCGGGTCTAAAGTGCCTTAAACTGAAGCACTTAGAGGTCAATGCTTTTGCCAGCAAGCTCTTTGCTCTCTGTGAAATGGAATAATAGGATCTCATCACATCTCAGTAATATAATAAAATTAATAATTTTTAAAAGCACCACAGAAATGGTGAAAAATATAAAAAACTCAAGAAAGGTAATATTCAGTACTTTTATCAGTTAAAACTTCAGTAGTGTGCATTAGATAAAGCAATGGCCCACATCCCTTGAAGTGGGTAAAATGATTTTACTGCCGTTCGTAATCCCTTGGTTTAATTGTGCTGTGCACTAAAGTGGAAACTCTCAGAAAAGTGGCAGGTTGTCATTGTATCATAGCACCTATACAGAGAACTGTGTCAAAGTGATCTCAGGGAACCAAACTTATTTCTTTCATTTCAGATAAACAAGGAAGTTTGTTGTTTTTTTTTAAATGATCTTTAAGTCGAAGTCGAAACACACTTTGGTAGAAAGCTACTGTGCGCATACTTCGATGTGTTAGGATAGAGAAACGAGAATAAACTAGGTTTCTGTGTAGTCAAGAGTGGAAAAGCTTATTTTGCTTAGGGGCTAATGCCACCAGGTGGCTTGTTAGTGTAATTGACTGAAAACCATAAAATGCGGGGTTTTTTTTACCTCTAGGCAAACAATTATTTTCGTATAAATACATTTCCAAGTGTGAATTTTTATGTGTGACATAAAAAACCTAAAAATTGGCTAAAGTAGAAAGGGCTAATTAGTAGAGAGGAATAAAGACCAAAGCGAAGCATACATAAAGAGGATATTTCTGGAGGTCAGTGGGATACCTTTATCTGTTTTGTAGTTAACAGTAAGTCAGCTGGTAAAACAGATAAGTATGAAACAGTGCCAAAGCTCGAGCGGAAAGAATGAATTAACTATGGAGAAAAAGGTGTCATCTTACATTGTGACTTTTATAATAATTTATTTCCTTGTAGATGGTCAGGATTGCTTCAATGATTCAACATTCTTCTTTCTTTGGGGGGAAAAAAATGCAAATCGGTTTGGTAGGAAAAATTCTTCCTATCTAAGATAATATTACTGTTATTATTTCCCTAATACATATTTAGCTAAGCTGATAATGCTGGGAAGTCTAGCCTTGTTCGTGTAGGATCCACAAGAGAGAGGGCAATAAATACAGGTGTCAGGACTGTTATCTCCATCGGAGGACCAGTGTCCTACAGGTATTCGGCCAAATCTAAACACAGCTTTTCAAACACATGTCAATATACCAAAACAGAAAACGGTAGTAACACAAACTTCTTAGATCCAAGTTATCCATCATCAAACCAACCTGATAGGGTTGCAGCCTTTTTGTGTGTGACCTGAGTTAAAATCAAGTGATAACCTTGCCAATAAGACAGAGAAAGCATTTGCCTTGTGTACGCATATCTGAAGCTTAAGCAAGGGCTGGCCTTCTAAAATACCAGTTTTGCTGTATAGTTAGCTTAATACCTCAGAGAAAAACTGATTATAAGGAACTACATAATAACACGGGTTCTCTTTAGACCTAGCTTCTATAGCCTATTGTTTCCTGTATTACTTTGGACTTAAAAAATAGCACAGCTATCATTATATGCCTTGGACTGCCTGATATTGAATTTCCAAAATTATAGGTATTTTACTTAATTGTTTCTTCGGTTCTTAAGCAACAGAAATTCCCCATTATATACTCAGCATGAAGTCTCCTTTATGAAATGGCTGTTGCTTTTTGCTTTTGAAATTATAGGCTTTCACTTACTTCCTTGAGGTGCTGTAACAAACTATGCAAAAAAAGTCATCAGCTTCTTTTCATGTGAGATGTTATGTTGGTCATTTGCCACTTGATGTCGTCATCCTCTGACATAGTTCAGTGTAAGGTTTCATTACTTTCTCTTCAGGCTTACAGGAAGATGAAAAACCAACCCCCAGCCCTCTAACTGATTATTTGGTTAAGCTAGAAACCTCTGTTTTGCAATAAACACTGAATTGTAATTAACACTCTAACAGAACTACAATTGCAGTATACTTTACTGAGAAGATGCATCTGCAGACTTTTTATAGTTCATATATCGTAACGCATTTTATCTCCTTGAGACATATCGGATATTGGCACTTGAGAAATAAGCATGCAGTATCTTTCATAGAAATATTTTCATTAAGACTGTAGAACTGTTGATTTTCTGTTTGTTTGGGTTTTTTTTAGTAGACTAGTATGTTTGAAAAGAGTCCTTCCAGCCCGGTTGCCTATGCAGAAGGAGTACGGGTACTTGTGCTCACAGCGCAATTTTTTGTTTTCCTGGTTTTCTTGGTGTTTTCCTGGTTTTCTTGCTTTATAGCTCTTTGGCAATAGCTAACACCTTCTGAAATAAGCTATTAAATTAGAAGCAAACCAGTATTCCCTCCTTTACCTTTCGCAGATAAATGATTTTTTTCGTAAACTCTGGTTACAGTTTCCCACAGGATTGTAGCTTGCATTTTCATTCCTCCCTGTGAGTCTTATTGAGGAAATTACTTCCATATATTTATAACAATGTTTCAGAAGTATGCACTCCATTCTGTAAATGAGCCAAGACCCTAAAATAAGATCTTTAAAATATTTGGATATTAATTCCACTATATGTGTGTAAATGACAAACCTAAATATTGTCAAGAGCATCCCTCACTGTGGTCACCGGAGTTTTCGTACCGTAAATGTGTTTATGTTAGTATTTGCCATACTAATAATGTGTCTGCAAGGAATGCTGGTTTTAATCAGTGTAGATGAATTAGAAACACACAAGCACTTAATAAAGCATGTATATACTTGGGCTTATGATTTTATCAAACTCTATCATGATATTTTGGATTCTGTGTGAATGGCTGTTGTCAACTGGTTTGGTTTCCTGCCCCCCCATGTAGGGGGAAATATCCTTATTTCGTTTTAAGCTATTGATTAAATGTCCTGTTTCTTCGGTTGCTGTACACTCAGTGACACCTCAGGTTCCCAGGGACTTGCATGAGCAAGATAATGCCAGTGTAATAGTCAGGTCATTTGTCTGATCCTGCAAGTTGTTCGTTACTGGTTTTCACACAAAAAATATCTCATGCTGTTACAGGGTGTCTCGAAGGTTAGTGCTGCTCTTAGAGAAACTAAGAGAACAGTAGAACACTAACAGCATTTGCAAGTCTGCTGTGTTTTAGTAGACAGTACCTTTAAAGAAAATAGGACTAAATTACTAGTATTGATATCATTAGAATCAGAGCACCAGCTCAGAAGGGACCCCAAGGATTATCTGGCCCAACCTCTCAAGGTAACAACAGTTTACATGGGGTGGCCCAGCGCCCCGTCAAGCTGAGTCTTAAAACCGCCCAGTGTGGGGGAACCCACCTGGGAGATGCTGGGGTGTCTGACGGTGCTCACGGCGAACTGCTCAGACCTACTGATCAGCAACGCCGTTACCCGAGCCTTCAGTCGGGGTGTTCGCTAACGCAAGCACGGTAGTTCTGTTCCGTGAGAGGGCAGCGTTCACCTTGGGTGTTTGTTAAGTAATCGTCTTTTTGTGCTACTGTGCTTTGTGGGCAGCTGAGGGCTGGGAATAGGAAGCCTGTGCAAGCGGCGGCAGTTGCTGCCGGGAAGCGGCAGCCGGTACTCACCTGCTTTCCCGGTGAGGAAAGCCGGACCCGCCGGACCCGCCCAGCCCTGCGGGCCGCGGCCCGGGCCCGGGCGCCTCCCCGCG
>VZZY01007608.1:27073-37105 GCA_013400335.1 Eurystomus gularis
GGGGGGGGGAAGGATAAACTTATTTTATTCCTTTGTAAGATTGTTTATCCCTCTTCTAAAAGAAAGTGTTGCTTTGCTAGGGAGTAAATGCATAGCAGTCTTTAAAATCCTGCTGCAAATTTGTACCTTGTGCTCTGAGGAAGAAGATACCAAAAGTTTTGGTTGGTTTGGTGTGTTTTGTTTGTTTCATTTTGTTGTTGTTTTCCCCGTAGTTGCACCAGAAGATAATTCAGGTAATTACTTAATAAACTCTGAGGTCTGTGGAAGTACAAAGCAAAAGGAGCTACAGGGTTAGGGCTTCATTACAACTTTGTGCGTTTTAGCTGAACTGCAGGGTCTTAACGGGCTTCGTGTGGGAAGCAGTGTAAAATGTGTGCCTGACACAAAGGACGCTCATAAATGTGTCCTTTTTTGTTTGTGTACTGCTGCTTCTTTCAGACAAGCTTCCTCTGATCCAGGGTATGATAAAGGTTAATACTGTTAAATGCAAGTTAAACAGAAGAGGTTACAACAATATAAGTTGCCTTACTGTAAGTAGAAAGCCAATGGCAATTTTACTCAAACTTGGTCACTGTAACAGAGTAACTGCCTATAAGGTAAGTAGCTACACTTAAACTGTTATCAAAACTCGTTTTGAAACACACAAGCCTTGAAGTTATCTTTGAATATTTCCTGAGTAGAAAAACCAAGAGGCCGAAGTGTGTTTTGTCATCTTGGGGGCATAGGTGTGTGTGTTTGTAGTTTAAAAGTAACAAGTTATAGTGAATGTGAACTCTACTTGTTTTCTGCCCTTGGCTCCATCCAGCTATTGTGATATGACCGCGCTTAAATGAGCAGAAGTTAAACCAAGCTGTTCTTCTGAACTCAGAGGGATGGTGACTCCTGGACAGCAAGGCTTGTTGGCTTTTGCTTTGCAAGAGTCTATTTCTTTAGAGACATGGCACAAACACCTTCTGTTAACACAGCTTAGTCTTCTTTATGTGACTTTTTTCTGCTTGCCGTTCTGTCTGATGGTGCTCAGAGGGAAGGTTCTGGCACACTAGTTTATATACCTTGGAACTGGTAATACCTTTGCCTTGCTCCTCCTCTCATCTCCTTTCTTTCTGAGATTAGTTTTAGATGTAGTACTTCACAGCTAATGACGTTCTGTTAAACAGCTGAAAGAAGGTAATTTCTGTGAAGAGATCCTGAGTTAGTGTGTGAACGTTGTGTTTTTGAGTAATTAGGCAACCAGGGCTTTCTTAGCTGTTGATACCTGCAGGGACCGTAGAAGGTTTTTTTAACACAGAAGATAGTAACTTACTGCTCTTTATTTATCCACTACCTTTTGGACCCCTGTTCTGTTTTTTCTGCGTGACTTTCCTCCACATTTCTGGTGGTTCGTATGCAATGTAAGTTCTCAAGAAAGCATGCTCCAGCAAAAAGCTCTAGATCTGTCTTGAGTTCTGACCTGCCTAGCAAACACAGAAAATAACTGGGTAGTACTGCCTTGGGAAATGCTTGACTGAAACTTCAGATTACTTTAGCAGTCAGCTGTTAATATTGAGTAATCTCTGTGCTAAATTGGATTTTAATTATTATCAAGTTCCATGTGAAATAAATATTGACATTCCCATTACTCAGCTTCCTTGGAAAAGCTTAACTTTTTGCTAAAGCGTTTTGCCCAAGTTAGGCAAGGGTGATGAGAAGGTGACTGTCACTTCATATTTTTGGATTTCTGTGAATTGGAGGGCTGTATTATAAATGGCTTAGAGTACACAATTTTCTCCCTCCCTCCTTCCACTAGTGACATGATCTTTGAAACACTGTTAGAATTACAGGTAATGATGAAGTTTCTTTGAACAAGCTTGTTCTGAAGCTTTCTTTTCTGCTGGAGGGTGTGAGTTATATGTTGTATTGAAGATTTAAGTAGGGAGGTTGAGAAAGGGACAAACAAATTTGCAGTCTAATGAGTTTGGAAGTATTTTTTTCCATTCTAAATGAAGGTGTGAAACAGTGGTTTGAATAACTGTCTTATACTGTAATGGTGTGGCATGCGCTAGTATCTGTAGAGAAAGGACTCCTGGATCTTATGCCGTCTTTTGTTGTATGGAACGTGTTGAAAAGTGTTTGTACAGCACAAGCGATAAGTAAAATTAACCATCAATGCTATGTGACTGTGTTCTGACTATAGAGCTAGTAACGCTCTTTGGCACATCCTCGTAACCTTGACTGGGGCACTTACTGATGCGTGCTACCACAGGGTTGCAGCTGGCATGCTGGCAGAGTACAAGGCGATTGTAAGTACTCTCAGGCCCTTGGATAGCACAGGCATTGCAGTGTAATGCGTTGATCTCGGAAAACAAGTCACTGAGTAGTGCAGAAATCCCTCAACTCCCTGTTTTCTTCTAGGCTGTTCATATAACAGTAATTTAACAAAACGACTTGAGAATTGCCAATTGAAACATGCTGTAGGAATTAGCTTTTATGCTTTTTAACATCGTTATGCTTCAGTCTTGAAGTCAATTATTCCTATTCCTCTTTACTCTTTGCCAGTTCATAGGCTGTCATGCATAAGTTGTTGTATTTCAAAGGGTTATAAATAAGCTACTGTGGCCAAAGTGTCTTAATACAACTTGCAAGAAAAATCTGTCAAGAACGAAAATCTACAGTTTATAATAAGTTACAGTGGAAACTGAGAGTGTTCTCAAATGCTGTAGGTAATAGCAGGCTCTTCCACAGCTTACACGCATCAAAACTTGAGTTCACATTGATTCTCACCTCGGATCTGGCTTTAGTGGCAATACTTGGCAATTTGAAGTTTTGACACAGTTTGTTTTTATCTACAAAAGATGGTCTCGTGGAGATGTGCTGATCTATCTTTATTAGAATGCAGATTAACTGGGTTTTTGAATTCAGCCATGTTTCTGGGAGGAGTAACATAATAGGTAACAGATCTGTAAGATGTGGTAGCTTTGATCAGCCTCTCGGGTCCTTCTTGATAAAGGTAAAGAACTTTTTTCTTCCTACTTTATTCTTTTAAAAGGCATTTATTCTTTTGTGAGGTTAAGCATGATTCACATAGCACACTTCAGCTTTCCTGAACCTAACCCCTCTGTAACAAATACTTTCAATGCCATTAATCACAATACTTTTTGTTCAGGGTTGTACTTATGTATGTAGTTGTGTATTTTCGTTGTCTTCTTCTGATTTTCCTGCAAAGGGGAATACCAGAAAAAGTTGCGCATTCTGCAGTTTGTTCGCTTACTACAAACCTTGATTCCTTTACCTCTGTGTGATTGGTTAAAGTTTTAAAGCTCATTACTACTTTAATTCTAAGTGATTTTTCTGCATTGTGTTATGTATGACATGCTGTATGTCTAAAAGTGTCATTCCTGGCTATATTACTTGGAGGAAAATAATGCTATGGTGACTGTAGAACTCTGATCAGAGAAAAAGAAGGAACCATGTAATCTTATGGAAGAGGTGACTTTTATATGAGAGTCATGCGTTGCTTGCCAGTAGCTGACTCGTTTGTTTGTTTTATTTAGCAGAGCAGGTTATCTATTTTACAAATGCTTAGCTGAGGATAGATATAATTCCTTGTCAATCTTCAGCCTGAGTATAAAGATACTTTTTCTCAGAATTGCCTATTGCTGGTTCATTAGTTTAACTAGCTGTCTTCCTTAGGTGGTTTTTTCAATGGTGTTCGTTTTTAAACTGCTGACGATATCTGCTCAGCTTTCCAGGCTAACTCATATTTTCCTTCTCTTGGCCAGAGTGTCACATTCACGAGGCCATGACATACTGTTTCGTGCTCTTGTAGTGGGTACTTTTTTAGAGCTGTAGGAAACATTTTAACCTGCTTATAGGAGGAATTTCCGAACATCTCTTGGATTTCCCTTTTTCCTTCCTGTATTTTCAGATTTTGTGCCCTTGTCTTTCTTGCTCTTTACAATTGGTATGAGGCTTATTTTGAGCAGTTCTTGGCTGAAGGCTGAGGGTGTGTGTACGTGTTGCAAGGGGAGTACGGAGGCATGGTGAGATCCTGGCTGAATAAGGGGTAGCAGATGAGGGATTGTAAACTTCTGATATTGGCTGTTCCAAACAACAGTTTTAAATATTAAGTTCTACCGAGTTATAGAAAGGGCTTTATTATGGTATTTGAGTTAAAGTTCAGAGTTCTTTAGTCTGAAATTAAGGAATAATTTCTTAAAGCTTGACATCTATAGAGTGTTGACCTATTACACTGTTTTGCCTACAGTAACACCTTAGGAGATATTTTCCTAAAACTACAAAATGAATCTTTAACCACAGAAGGATTGGTGTTAGAAGAGTGCTTGCCATCTTCCCTCTGCCTCTTTTCCTATGTAAGTGGAGAATGTGGAGTGCCACAAAGTATTTCCAGAAAAAAGTAGGAAAGAGTCTTCTCAAGGCAACTAAGTGTTGAGGAAGGCTAAATTTTAGTATGGAAATTACTGTTCTTTATAGGATCTAGCCCTCATTGTTGAACATGCATAGAGAAGATTGCGCTTCCACAGTTAACCCTGTTTAAAAAAGACATTGATTTTTTGTAAGTTGCTCTCCAGCACAGTACTTCTTTCAGATTTTGGCCTTTTTCATTTCTTTTTTCATCTCTGCTTCTTCCTCTTTCTCTTCTGCCAGCTTTTGAGTCCGTTGGGTCTGCCAAAGAATATTTCTTGTTTCGTTTTAAATCCCTACCACATCCTCTGCTACTTTAAACTAGACTGCTAACCTCTTTCTTGTCTCTGTGGTGTATGGCCTTATCTCTTCTGGCAGCAACTTGTTTTGAAGATTTCACTGGTACATATAAAAGCTGCTTTAATGCCACCATTGTACTGAACCTCAGTTTTCAGCTTCCTGTAGTCTTCCTTAGCTAATGAACAGAATCATGTGGATGGAGAATTGGGACAGTTTGGCAAAGTATTGGAACAAGAAGGAAAGGTTTACTTTAACTAGAAGTTAGAAATACTATCATAATGTTATCTTGAATATTTGGGAGTGGTGTTTTTTGTTGTTGTTTTGTTTTTCTAGTTCCTGAAATGTAAATGTTCAACCTCCTGTCCTCTCTGATTTTTTTCTATTTACTTGTGTAAAGTTGCCAAAAAGCTCTTATATTGAAGTAAGAGTGTAGTGTTGCCCTGGATATTGTGGATTTTTAGCACTGAATGTGTGAGAACTTTGGAAAAGTTAATATTGATGACTGTTGGAGATTGTGTAAGACTGTTGACATGCCTTGTCTTCATTTGACTGCTCTTAAGGTATCAGAGTTCAGTCTGAAACAGCTCTGTGCCTTTATCTTCAAGTCCACGCATGCTGTCAGGGAGCTTCATAACCTGATACTTCTTATCAGTTGGTGCAAAATGGACGTGGCTCTTCCAGAAGGCAGATCTGCTTGCCTGGTACATGTTCTCCTAGAGCTGATAAGCCACTTCTTGGGTCTATGGGTTGAAAGGAAGTTTATCTCTGTTCTCCCAGCATTTGGGACGTGCTTTTTCCTTGTTGGCGGAGGCGTTCTGTAAACGCTGATACAACCATAAACCCTGCATTCTGATGAGTAACAAAACAATTGCCACAGCTTTTTGCAAACAGGATTGCAGCAGAGCAAAACACTATATGATGAATGCTGGGATTAGGGTTCGTATAACTGTTTCAGGCTCTTTGGTCCTACTACCCCACAGGTTTTTCGTCCATCCTGTTTCCTTAATGAAAGTGTGACAAGCAATGATATTGTTTGACTAATTTCCTGGAGGTCCAACATCCAAAAAGAAGAGTTCAAAGGAAAAGTCTTGTGCTTGTATGCAACAAACACATGTACCTTTTTGTCTAAATCTTTACACCAAATTCCTGCTGCTTTGTGTGTATAAAACCTATTTCTGACATTAGCAACCTCAGTTTCCTTGCAAAAAGAAGAACTTGTCACCTGGGAATTATTTGTCATATGTGAAGAAATAGACCTGAGTTGTGGAAACAAAAGGCAGTCTGTAATGATGCACAGCTCGGAGCTATGATTAATAGAAGAGTGGGCTTGGTACTGGCTGCGTAGTTCCTCAGTACTGTGGGCCTGTATACATCAACGAAATATTTTAAGATCTGTCTGTCCTGTGCAGATGTTTAAGGCTCTTGGATTTTTTTTTTTGAGAGAGAGAATGAACGAGAGAGGTGTAAGCAAAAGAAATTTAAAGTGATGTCAAAGTGCACTGAGAGAATGAATCTACCCAGTGGATGGAGGGATCCCTCCGCTCTCTGTACTCTTGATGGCCTGAGACATGATGTCTGTGAACATTCTTGCAAAGCCCGGCAGTGATCGGGAGCACACGTTACTTTTAGCTTCTGCAGCTAGGAATGGTGTCGTCTTATGCAAGCTTTTGTTTTAAACATTTTTAAATTTTAGTGTTCAACTGACTCCTCTAAAGATGAGTGATGACCTATAATATGAATGTTTATTGTATTTAATTGCCTTTAACTTTTACTTTATGTAGATGGAGCTGCCTGGCCTTGCTTTTGGTGTTTGGATGTTTATTTGCCTCTATGCATCTGTGGGTGGCTATCCAAACGGAAGAGTAAGAGGAGCCTGCACTAGCATGATACCGTGCCATGGTAGCTCTCCACAACTGTCACCTGAGCACACCATTACAGTGAATGGGACTGAATTTAAACCAGGGGACAGCATAGAAGGTATTGTCAGTTATATATGAAGAGGTTTTTTTACTGTTTCTTTGTGTTGTAGCGTGGTTTTACTCAGCTGTTCTAGATCTAAGCAGCTGAATCTTGTTCAGGTGATCCATTTAGCAGTAATTCAGTACTTGTAAAATGAGCTTCAGGTGGTCATTGTTGAAATACTTCATTCTTCTTCTGCAGAGTATTTCAATTTCCTTTTATTTTTCTTCTTGCTGCAGTTGATCTGTCTGGACCAGATTTTGAAGGATTTTTCATACAAGCCCGGGATGCAGAGCACCTGGATAGCCCTGCAGTTGGATCTTTTGTGTTAGTTGACCGGAGAGTTTCTCAGCTTCTGACATGTGGCCGTACCAAGGTATAGTCTAGTGTCTTAATATGGGACATCAGGCTTGTTAAGGACAGAGAAAATATCTCACAGTAAGTAAAGTTTAGGGCAGTTATAGTGGTAAACAATGGAGTAGGCTGTTATCTTTAGTGTTGCTCTGTAAGTTGTTGTTAATGGAGCCTTCTTAGTAACAGGTTAGATCACAATCTTCAATATCCATTTAGTTTAATTGATTCTGCCTCACGTGCAAGAGATGAGAACTCTGACGAGCATTTCAGCAACCAACTTGAACTTCATGAACATGTATAGTGCTATCTGAGCTGGTGTGGACAGAGTTCTCAGCCTCCCTAGTTGTATTTTTTGCTTCCTTTCCACTTCTGCCACCTACCCCCCAGTGATATCCAATTAATGCATCCATCAGTGCTGTAAAGCCACGGGGATGTCTGAGTTGTGCCCTCTGTGCTCAGAGGACTTAGTTCAGTGCTGTTTCTGATCTATTTATCTTGTGCAAATAACTGTCTGACCCTAGCGCTACTTCTGTTTTTTTGCCCTCTGGAATACTAGTTCTCTTCTCTCTGTACAGTCATTGCACTTCCCTTCATGCTCTGAGTATCAAAAAAAGGAGCGTTATCCTCCTATCCAAAAAATGGGGTGTTATCACACCGTTTGTGCAGAAACGCTGCAGGGACCTCTGCCTCATCACTGCAGTCTTCTGAATTGAAAGACCTCTAGTTGTTCCCTTTAGCCTTAAGTTTGTTGGTATGGATGAGTTTCTGTGGTAGACCTTATCCAAGTTGATCCTGATGAGGAAAAGGCAGTTGCTCTGGTCCGTGCAGTGTAACAGTGGGGTGTCTGTTTAGGGTTCAGCCGCAGCCGGTGACTTCACTGAAACCTCCTTAGCGCGTGTCCGCTGGGTAACTCTTGGTATGTTTGTGTTTTCAGAATTCAGCTGTCAGCCACACAAGTAAAGCAAAAAAGAAATACATAAAGGTTTATTGGATTGCTCCTGGAGATGCACCAGAACATGTACAGTTTCTGTAAGTAAATTTGGCATTAGTTCTAGTCTACTGAAATGCAAATAAGCTCAACCTGTCCTATTGTCTGTGTCACCTATTGGCCAGCAGCTGAAAAATGTCCTTGGACTAATGAAAAGTCAACACGTCTTGCTTCCTGTTCAGTCCACATCAGTGCAGACACTTGTCTGTCAGGAAAAGCTTGGAGATGATTATTTTGATTTTTATGGGGAGAGTAGAAGGGGTTTTGGAGACCAGTTTCTTTGGTGTTTCTAGTTAACTGCTCACTTCTCGTGCCCGTAGTATACAGAGTTAAGAGTCTCTGCGCTCCATGCCTAACAACGGTGTGTGTACCCCCTGTTATACTACTAGTTTTTTGGGAACTAATGGATACAATTATGCAACTCTTCCCTGAGGTTGTGGTCTGTGCCACAGGCATGAATGTTTCTTGAAGCCAGTAGAGCATGCAGTACTATGTTTTAAAATTATTTTTCCTCTGAGATTTCAGATACTTTCCTACTTTAATTCCTAAAATGGTAGAGGTCTGCATAAAGATTTGTACAACTTGTTTGTATAAGTTGTACAGACTATAGAAGCTTTTCCTTTTAAACAGCAATCAGCTGTTGACTTATACAGTAGTGACTCTGTGTGTGTGTTTAAGAGCCACAGTTGTGAAGAAATACAAGACTTTCTGGGTGAAGATTCCTGGTCCCATTGTTTCTCAGCCTAATGCACTGGCCCCAACAACACCCTTGCCTGCAATATCAACTTCACATCCGGTTTCCTACTTATCAAAGCCAGTAAGTAATTATAAACCTAATAACGCTGTCTTTAGTGCTTGCGATCGGTGGAATTTAATTAAATCAGTGATATAGCTGGTTGACATAAAAGGAGAGATGGCAGATAAGTAACTTAGATTTCAGAGACTAAGAACATAGGCAGCTACCCTCTTGTGTTAGTTGAGTTGCCTGAACCTGTGTGAGTTAAATGTTATACCATACATGGGTCAGAAGGTTGATAGGCTATTTAGAACTTAATGGTCAAAAAAGATTCTGTATACGTGAGGAGAGAAATGGGAAAGGACTTGCTCTGGTCTTGAGTAATAACTTCCTATTTAGTGACTGCATGCTCAGGAGGTTCCTTCAGTTGGTCTGTGTTACTGACTTCCACTACTGATCTTGAATAGTTTGAGCAAGCCTTGCTATTTGATCCAGAATAAGCATGACTTTAACACATGTCTTATTTTGTATCAGTTAAGTTCCTACTTTAAAAAGGAAGCAAAGCTGATCTTCCCTCTCTCTCACCCTACAGCTAATATTACTTCTGTAAAAATTAAACCAAAAGTTTCTCTGAAGTTTTTGCTTTCTTTTAAAAGTTATTCTATTATGTCTTTTAAAGTGAAAATTCAACTTGAGTAAAAGTACAGCTTGGAACTCACCATCATTTTACCTTCTAGTCCTGGGGTAATTGTAGGGATGAGTTAAGAGTGGTATGTAAACATAGATGATGGTGTTTCTTCACTGTTTCTTGTATGCTTTCTTCTTGACTGGAGTAGAAAGGGAGAAAGAGGAGAAACTCTCACTGCTTATGACTTGTTTGTTTGCTTAATTGTCCAGTTTAATGCATCAGGCTGTGGAAGTATGAAGTTCTGCATTAGGAACCCTTCAAACTGTGATCCTGAAAGTGCTTCCTGTTTTTTTCTGTCCTTCCAACAAGAGAAGACTTCAGTGTTGATTGAAATGAGTGGTCCAAGTGAAGGATATTTAGCATTTGCATTGTCCCATGACCAGTGGATGGTGAGTGTCTTGTTCTACTTTAGTGGCTTTTGTGATCTTAGTAAAGTTTGAATGGTGCTCTAGTAAAACATGCGTATGGAAAACGGAGATGCTGCTAGATGTCACACAAAGTAACTTCACTCCAATAGTACTGAAGCACAGGTAACCTCTTGTGGGTGGAGATTCAGTTTTAGCTCAGGACTGAGTATTTGCAGTAGAATTTCTTTGTTTATATGTC
>VZZY01007608.1:37246-193178 GCA_013400335.1 Eurystomus gularis
GATTTAGATTAGATGTTAGGGAGAAATTCTTTACTGTGAGGTTGGTGAGACACTGAACAGATTGCCCAGAGAAGCTGTAGGTGCCCCCTCCCTGGAAGTGTTCAGAGCCAGGTTGGATGGGGCCTTGCACAACCTGGTCTAGTGGAAGGTGTGGAACTAGATTATCTTTAAGGTTCCCTCCAACCCAAACCATTCTATGATTCTCTGAATCCAGCCTGTCTGATCCACAGTAGCTGTCTAGAATTCCTGGTTAGACCAAAAACTCTCACGTGTCAGAAGCTGAGTTTCTATGCTTTCTGAAAAACAATTGCATTTCATCATTGTTTGTAGAGGAGTAACTCAAATCGTAAAGTGTTTAGAGATCCTTTTTTCTAATTATCATTGAAGTGAAGGGATAATGCTGTTGACAAATGCGTAATCCATAATCTAACTGTTGCACAACTGAGATGCTGTTTATAGTCGTGTCCCTAGTGCAAGAGCACTTGGTTCGTAACAATACTTATTCTTTACAGCTATGAGGAAAACAAACTTGTAACTAAAAAAGTTTTAAAATAATGCCAACATCCATCTCTGTCTTATCTGCTTTATTTAGTAATTTCTAAATAATTAAAGAAACTTCTGATAATATCGTTTCATTTATTTATACTTTATATATTTTTTTATATTTATTTATTTATACTACCCAGGGGGAAGCAGGAAGGGTAAATCATAATGTGCCTTACTACATGTCATTCATTTGACTTAATATGATTCCTCTGCAATACTGAAGTGTTTGAAAACTGGGAAATAACGGCTTGACAGCTAGAGAAATCTGTCTCCAGTCTTGGTGCATATATTAAATGAAAGCTTTTGAAGACTGCCAGCAGTGGTTTTTATTGGTCCATAAACACCTGTTTCTTTTAAACTTTCCAGGGTGGTGATGATGCCTATCTGTGTATTAATGAGGACCACCGCGTTCACATAAGCACTGCCTACCTGAAGGGGCGAAGTCCTCCTGTTTTGGACTCAGAGGTACATTTGAAAACAACTAAGAACACTTCCACAAATGTAGGTTTGAAGTAATGCGTGGTATGCTGCTACTTTGTGCTTTTATTTTGCACAGCAGATGTAAATAGTGAGGTGGGTCCATAATTCTTTAAGGTGAAATTTGTTGATCTCTTAATTTCTGGTAAATGTTACCTTTGGAAGTCTAAACTTTAATTTTTAAAAATTAAAGTTGTGTGGTGGGAGCTTAGTCTGAGGAACTTTGTGCCCGCTGTTACAACGTTCCTTTGCTAAGGCTGCAGTTTCCAGTGTATCTTGGGTTAAAGGCTGGAAGGAAAGGGGGGATTGTTGTTGTGGAGAAATTAGTGGTAGTAAGTCCAACCCTTGTGTTGCTGTGTTGAGTTACTGACATACCTTCTAAGTTGGTATGCAAGAGATTTTTATTGGGCAGCTTCGATCGTTGCTGTTCGTTTTGTGCACCGGTGACACTCTTGTCTTTTGCAGGGTTACTTTTAGGCCAATTACTCTACCAGCCTGAAAAGACTGGGTATTAAATGTTTCCTGTTTCACAGAATGCCCTGGAAGATGTGTCGTGGAGGCTTGCGGACGGTGTTCTTCAATGTTCTTTCAGAAGGAGTATTCGTCTTCCTGCTTATAAAGAGAGATTTAACCTGGATGCCCGTTACTACATCTTTCTGGCAGATGGGGAAGCTGGTGAAGGTAAACTTGACTTGCATATGGTTGCTTTGCTTTGAACAGCTCTAAGTCAGTTAGTAACCATTATGTAAGATAGGACTTAGCAGAGAATTACTGTCTGAACTAAGGTTTGCAAGTTTGAGGCACATATTCCAGTCATTTTTACTGCCTCTCTGGGTCATGGGTTTGCTTTTGGAAACTTAAAGTAGACTTACCCGTATCTGTGTTGTATGCCTACTTAATGCCGGGAACTGGTGGCTTCTTGAGAGCTGGCCTTATGTTTTTAAAATGGAGACTAGCATCAAAAGGAATTATTCTTCATGTCGTGTGCATGTAGTGGAGAAAGCTATTTCCTGTAGAGGGGTGAGTTGATTCTTGTATGCTAAGTATGCAGGACAGCTTAGATGATGTCTTAGGTTCTTACCGTATGGTGTGTCCGATTATGCTCAGTGGTCACAGGAGGGCTTGCATTCAGAAATGAGTGGGCACACCTATAGGTGCAGTGGCTTTCACCAGCCCTATATAAACCACTTTGTCACTGATCAGGTGGACTGATATATAAACATCGTCGTCAGCCTCTGATCACCAATGGAATTTACAAGGTCACAGGCCTTCCTCAGGATATCGGAGGTTCCCGGGCCCCACGGCTGATCAAAGTTCATGGTAAGATGCAACTTGTAGTTTTGTCTTGCAGTTCTAGACTTGCTGAGACTGGAGCATTACTTTTTCCTCATTATTGGAGAGTAGGTGTTTTCTCTTGTATTTCTGGCACTCATGTTATATATATATATGTGTGTGTGTGTGTATATATATATATATATATATGTGTGTGTGTGTATATATATGTGTGTATATATATATATTTAGCAAGATCTGAGACTGTGCAGACAGAGTAAAGTTATTAATGTTTCATTTCAAGAACAGTGTTACAAGATTCTTCTTGCCCAGGAGAATGAACCTGTATTTGCCTTTTCTCTTAAATTTGTAGTTGGAACTTATTTCTGTTTACCTCTTTCTCTCTGGTTTAACTGATTCTAGTGGCATCGTTGGTTGAATTCTATTTGAAATGAGAAAGCCCTGAACGGACAGTCCGTAGCCGTTGAAGTGAATGAGGGTTTTTCCTCTCACAGTACTGGACTTCGAAGCAGGCCCATGAGAGAGCTGGCACTCATTATCTGTCAGACAAATTGTATGAAATGCCACCTTTCATCCTCTAAGCTGGTGACAGAGCAGCACGTATGTGCTGGCACATATGAAACGTGCAGTGCCAGAGCTGCTCTGTTGTGCCGCGTGGGCATAGTCTGATTCTATTTTATATGGACATTCCTGCCCTTCGGCAGGATAACTGCTGTGGAGTTGTAGTCAGAACGAAGTGATTAAGAACTTATCACTGGTAAATTCTGACCCTGTGCATATGGACTAAGCTCTTACAGTCTTTGAAGCTGTATTCACACACAGCTAAATTACTCGTGTTTGCCCTGTGTTGTTCGATTCTCAGGAGCGCTGATGTTTGTCGCTTGGATTACCACAGTTAGCATTGGTGTTATTGTTGCACGGTTCTTCAAACCGGTCTGGTCTCATTCATTCCTGTTCGGAAAGGAGATGTGGTTTCAGGTGGGTAAAGTCTCACCATATCTCCAGCTCTATCTTCTGGCTTTAGTGTAAGCAGAAATATGAACCTACTAGATACAAGAAATAGAAGATGAAACTTTGTGATTTTTATCTTTCTTTAATCTTAGAAAATGGAACAATTGCAAATCGGAAGTTCACCTACTTTACTAGTAAAGCAAAGTCTAAAGGGGACACTAAGAACTTCTTTACCTGTAGATCTGTTCAATGTATTTTAATGGTGTATTAAGAGAGCTGTAGAATTTCTAAAAGCAAACTTAACTTTTCTTAGGTGCATCGTATGCTTATGTTGACCACAGTCGTGCTTACAAGTATTTCTTTTGTGTTGCCTTTTATATACCGAGGAGGCTGGAGCAAAGTAAGTGTGTGGCTTTGTTGTGTTCTTGTTCTTTTGTTGTGGGTTTTTTTTGTGAACTCAGATATAAAGGTTGGACCAAATGTGGGAGAGGGAGGTCAGCTGATGACCAACATGTTACAACCATTGCTGTGGAAATTTCTGTGAAAGCTGTCTTAAGTAGGCTGACTTCAAATTCTAGCAACACAGAAGAGGAATGTTGCCTGCTTTAACTGCAGCTGAAAAACATCAGGACTTTCCTTCTTCCTCTTTCTCCCAAATAAAGTCCTTGCTCATTTCCTCAGAGAACTTCTCATTTCCTCAGAACTTGAATTTGGGAGGGAAGTAAGGGTGGGACAGATGACTTATTGATGTGGTAAACCTGTTGGGTGTAAGTGTTGTGAACTTGGACTTTAATTGTGTCCGGTGATGAAGCTTAGTCTGGAACATTAGATAGAGATTGTATACCTGTTATTGTCACCTGTTGAATGTGATATCAGAAAATGGAGAGTCTAGAGAGTACCTGAATTAAAGGGGGAGGATGTAGTCACAGGTGCGAGCTAGGAAAATTGAGTGAAATGTTTTAGGGTTAAGATTAGAACAAAGTGAGAGGGGAGACGAGTGCTGGGAGAAGTTATGAAATAGGCTTCTCCTGATGACACAGGGTTGAGGATGAAGATCTTGGAGCACAGCTTCTACAATCATCTTGCTCTCTGCTGTTCAGCTAGTAGAATTTCTCGGTACAGCGAAAAGATGGGACAAACGCTGGGCAAGTTACCAGTGCTGCCAAGGAGATGAGTCTCCGTTCAGCTGCAGGGCAGCTGACTGTGTCCTGGTGCTCCTGCCAGCCCAAACACAGCGCTGCCCCACCAGTGTAGCTTACTAACACAAGCATAAAGAAAATTGTCAACTTTTTGGTATTTTAATTCTGTATCTTTTTATATAGAGAAAATGTTAAAGAAAAATGTCCTGTGTTTAGCAAGCAGGTTTTCATCCCTATCTCGGCTGCACTGTGATGGCTCTGACAATCTTTCAACCACTTATGGCAGGTTTCAGACCATCTCGTCATGCGCCAAGGTACTCGCAACTCACTCATTCAATTACAGCCACAGCAATGAAATATGGCTGCTGCTTTAAACATTTTTACACTGAAAAGATACCTTTAAAGTGGGTAACAATGTTCTGTTTCTTTTTTTTCCCTTCCCAAACTACATAATCAATAAAATGCTTTTCACTGTTTTGTAGGAGGCAATTGTTTAACTGGTTTCACTGGAGTACTGGTACAACAGCTAGAATACTAGCTGGTGAGTAGGAGTAATAGTGGTAACTCTCTTCCAAGTGATTTAAAGGAACGTCGTCTGGGCTATTGCTTGTCTAAAACATCTATTGACATCCGGATCAGGCACCTATGAAGTTTTGTTTTTCTTGTTGTCCCTCTTCCGTGTGAGTTGTAAGAGGCCATCAGGTACAGCTTTAGGGAGAAAGTGACTGTGTAAAGCCAAAGAGATTGCAGACAAATCTGAAAGATCTCTGTAATGAGGACTTGTTCTTAGCTCAACTAATTCCTTTTTGTCTTGGAAGATTTGAGGTTAGTGTTCTTACAGAAATGTAGTTCGATGTTACTTAATGGGAGAGGGGAAACTCGGAGAACTAGAGGCTGGGCTTAATTCCTTTAATAATGGCAAGCTTCCACAGGCAGCCTAAGCACAAACGTGGTGACTGCTCTTGTCGGTCGTCACAAACGCTAGTGTTTGTGTGACTGGGATGTGGTAGGGCACTGAGCAACATAAAAACTGTCCTGACCTTTTCTCTTTTGCCTTCCTGCTCACACTACCAAAAAACCCAGCTTTTAGCTGCATGGGCTCCTTTTAACCTCATTCCCCAAGCTTGAAGGCAGTTAATGGGAAATCTATTGCTAAAGGTATTGAGAGCTTTTTTTTTTTTTTAAACTACCCTGACGCAGCACTCTTAGTGTCTCTTTTGTCTTGTTTTTACTGACTAGTGGTGACTATGTTCTTGGGAATGGATCTGCCAGCACTTGACCTGCCAAACCCATGGGACACCTACACAATGATTGGTTTTGTAGCTTGGCATGTTGGTATTGATGTTCTTCTGGAAATACACAGCTACTGTCTCGTACGTAAAGGTACAAACCCAACAGAACTCCTGTTACCTCGCTTGCTGAGGATTGTGCGAAAAATGTCAGAGTGGAATGAATTTCAGGAAGTGTTCTTTGGCTTTGAACTTGGAAGTGGAAAGGGAAAAACTCTCAAAGAATAGTGTAATATGTTCTGTACAAATTAATATGGGAGCAAACCAGTTTTGAAGACCAAGGTGTTTTAGAAGAACTGTTTTGGTGTCATTTTAAATAGTAGCTTCTCATTTCTCAAACCGCAGTTGATTGGGGCACACTGAAATGCGTAAGTATTTTCCAGGAATCTTTCGCTGTTTGCCATGGTTTTGATCTTAGGTGGGTAGGTCAATTCCAGGCTAATTAATGCAGATTTAGTCTGCATTTTATTGTGACAAATAGCTGATACGAGTGGCTGTTGTTGCATGAGCAGAATGATCAGAAACTTGAGCACAAACACGATTTTGAGTGAACAGGGAGATGAAGGTGAGATTCTGACTCCAATATGTCCAGCGAAGGAGCTGGTAACTTCACTAGAGATTCTTTCACTGGCTGGTGTCACTGAGAGGAGATGACTGTGCTCATGTGAACAATCTGTATCTGAGGCAGAGATGAGACATTGCAGAATTGAAGAAGCATCATTAGTTAAGAGGCTGTGTAAGGTGGCACGTGGAGAATTATTATAGAAGATGTGAATTTAAATTTAACTGTAGTAATTACTTCCTAGAAATAGAGAAGTGAACCTTCGATGTTTGAACAATGAATGTTGGCTAATGGAAAATACTTCTTAATGAAATCTTGTTGTTACCTTAGAAGGAAATGGTTTTAGATCAAGCAAATGTTTTGCTCAGATCAAAACTCAGTGTTTTGATGAGTCAGTCCAGCAAAAGAGACAATGTTTTGCCACTTCAGTGTCCAGAAGTTACTTTCTGTAGGTCAGCTCCAGAATAATTTCTCACTTGTTAAGGGAGCATGATGGTACGGGTCATGAAACATCAAATGAGACTTCAAGTGCTCTTAACTTGGATGCTCTGTAAGACTCTTACTTAGTCACAGGATCAAAACTTCTGCAGTGTAAAAAAAAAAAAATGAAAAAAACCCCCTTCCCTTTAAGAGCGGACTTAACTTTTTCTTCTAACAGTTGAAGTGATAGAGGATGACAGAGTACAGATACTGCAGTCACTCACGTCTGCAGAAGCAGAGGTAAGTAACAATTTTGTAAAGAACTACTCCGAGATGAGATGATTCTTTGCTTAAACCAGTAAAACGATGTGGCCTTTCTTCCCCTTCTCTTGCAGGGTCGCGTGTTTAAACAGATTGTGTTAACTATCTATGTCTGTGGAAATGCAGTGTTCCTCATGGCCTTCCTGGCAACAGTCAGCCACGTGTGAAATCCGGCGTTGGGAATTCTGTGATGAAGCAGCGTACAGTTGAAAAACCTGCAAGGAATGCTTCCTGTTTTTCCCTCAACACCTTCCTGAAGACGTAATTGAAGAATAATAGCACGTGTGTGTCATGCTCAGTTTGAGGGAGAACTTGAATTCAGATCTGTAGAAGAATGATGCAGTCCTGCAAAAGCTGTCTTCTGATGGGACTTTTAATGGGCTTCTTTGCCTGAATAAGGAATGAAGTCTGTCTTTTAAGTGCAGTAATTAACTTGATAGAAATTATAAGTTAAGAAGACTGAGATGATGGTGGCTGAAAATGCTGTGTTGATAGTCAGCTCCCTAAAGGTTTTGTGAATATTATCAGGAAAACCAGTAAGATCAATCTGGAATCTATCATATCTGCTCCCTTTACTGTATTCTAATGGCACGTGATGTGACAACTTCCTGCTGATGAGTTTTGTGCATCAAAAAAAAACCTCAACCAAAACTTAGTGGAAAAACTGTCACACATGCAGGTTGATGCATGAGCTAAACACTGTTGTCAGTCTTTGCAGTTAAATGCAAAAAATGTTCTCTCTGCTCTAAGAGCAGCACACTTAAGCAAGCGTATGGATTTGGAACGTCAGTGCTTTAGTAAAACCACGACTTGTGTCACTCAAACCACTGCTCTGTCCCATCCTCCTCAGTGCTTCTGAACCATCAAGAGAGAATGTGTTTACAGTGTAAGTGCATTAAAACCAGTTGTGCTTATTCAAACCTGGAACAGGAAGAGCCTATCTGTCTGTATGGATTTCTGTGTTTTGCTGTCTCTGGTTGCTTCTGGCTTCTGAATTACGTTTCCATGTCAATAAGATGGATTTTGTGCTACTTGATGCTTAAATGAAAAGGAAAATTTGCTGAGGAATGTTGAAGTTGTATTTGCACTATTGAGCAAAGTGGAGGTTAGGGGTTGGTTTGACTTCAGGAAATGCAGCTTCTTAATGTTAAGTGAGAGTCCTTTGATTTGATGTCTAGGAAACAGAACATCTAAGAATATGGGAAGGCATTTTTTTAGTCAGCAGAAGATCTATCTAAATACATGAAGTAGGCCCAAGTAATGGGAAGAGACTGTATTGTTTGAGTATGGAAGGGCGCTCTTGAAATGGCTTCTCAGAAATGAACCCTTAATATGCCATGCACTACAGTGCTTTGATTATTTTTTTTTTGGCAGCTTCGAACAGTTTTTCTTTTTGAGACTGGAAAGTATCTGTTTGTAGTTGTAGTGCTTTAAAACGTATCTTCAACCCAGGGCTACTAAGCTAGGTAGGAATAAAGGTGTTGGGAGCAGTGGACAGAACAATAATTAGTGAGGCCTGGCTTGTTATAGACCATTATAGCAACATCTCTACTATCTATCATCATGTCCAGGTCTAAAATACTCGTACATGTGGGCCGGGTAGTGGTTCTGTCCGTTCCTCCATCTCCCCATGTCCCCAGTGCAGTCCGTTGCAGGCACAAGTCATGTTCAGAAAGCTGTAAGTTTGTAGTCCATGGTCCACTTTTTAGCCAAAATAAAGTGTTTTATCTGTAAAAGCATTTATAGAGCTGGGAGTAATCCCTTTGCCAGCAGCAGCGAATGTAAGTTGAATTGTCTGCTTTCTCCTGGAAGCTGGAAAAGTCGTTTCCTGATCAGGAAAGGGGGACATGAAGAAATATGGCAAAATGCAGGCTGAGGGGTAAGAAGGACATGGCCAGCTGGGTGGGTTTGGGGGATTTTTAGAGAACTCTGATCTTAAAAGCCTGGGAATCACAGGCCCATCTGCATCTGTGTAATACCGTAGCTGTACCGTGTGTTTCATCTGCATGTGACAATGAACACAGGGCTTTTAAAACATGGATGTAAATATCTTAACGTTTTTGTCCCTTTTAATAAGGTGAAAACACTATCAAATGGAAACTGGAAAAAAAAGTCTTGCCTAACTGCAAAAGGGAGTCTCTGTTTTCTTTATAGATGTTGTTTCATAGATTAAAGCTTATCTGAATGCTTCTTGGAGAAACTGATTGAAATGGAATATTAAAATAGTTTCTCTTTCATGCAGAGTTTCTCTTCTTGAAGAGTAAGAAAAATCTATGTTCCACATCTAATACAGCTTAAAGTTGGGAAAATTGTCAGTTATTCTTTGGGTAACTTCTTCTTTCCAACAGCTAGCAGTATTGCATCGTTTATGTGAGGCCTTACGCACTGTAGCGTAACTTATTTGATTGAAAGACTTGTTACTTTTGTGTAATGTTTGTGCACGTCACCACCCCTGCCCTAGTGACTGGTGACTTCCAGTGATTTCCAAAATGTCCTGTCTGCTCCTTTGAGGAGAAAAAAACCCAGCCTATGGAAGTGTTTGTTATCAGTGGGAAAATAGGTGACAGGCAGTTTGGTTGTAGAGATGCTGATGGCTTCTGTGGTTTTTTCCTTGAATGATAAAATGCTTTGGTTCATAAAGGAATCCCACTGAAGTAAAGAAATCCTCATAACAGATCAAGAACATTTCAGTGTTCCCTCTCAGAGTAAACTTGTGATGACAAATCAACATCAGCATGCTCCTTTTTGGGTTCCTCTAGACAGGCAAACACTCCTAGTCAAGTAGAAACTTGCGATCAGCCCCACAACAAACGGTCACTGATAGAGTTGTTAGGTGCAGCCTCCAAATACTGGCCATCTGCTCTTGACTTAACAACAAATCCTATTTCTTGCCTGTGTTTTGAAAGAAGACCGATGCAAATAGCTCAGGTGCAATGGAATTCACTGCTATACTTGAATTTTTTTGCTAGCTGATGTGCAGGCCGCAGAATGAACTAAGAAAAGGGGTGCTTTGTTTCTCTTCCTCACACTGAACATTATACGGTTTTCTGTTTGTCAAAAATGACAAGATGGGAAGACTTCGTATTCAGTGTACTACTGGCCGTGGTTTTCCTTTGTGCAGGTTTGGGGGGGCTGGGGAGAGATTGCCTCCTGCCTTTGTTTGCCATCAGTCTGTGACACTACGTGGCGCTCTTGTCCAAACAACAGCATTTTTATTTTGCTGCTTTCCTTCATGTGTCACTGAGAGGCTGAGACATGTGAAGGATGTCCAAAGCAGGAAGTGTTCCTAGATGAACTAATGGAAAAAAAAATAAATCTCAAGCTTAAACTCTGTCTTTAATTTCAAGCCAGTTCCTCCAGATAGGTGTTATGAAATGGGTGTTTACTCGATCTCTGTGCTCAAGCTTTTGTTTGAACAGTTGTGGTCTGTTTTTTGTTGTGTGTAAACTGTG
This sequence comes from Eurystomus gularis, assembly GCA_013400335.1. Classification (NCBI taxonomy): domain Eukaryota; kingdom Metazoa; phylum Chordata; class Aves; order Coraciiformes; family Coraciidae; genus Eurystomus; species Eurystomus gularis. The sequence goes on from VZZY01007608.1 coordinate 47,697, forward strand.
CTCTGCGTGGGTACGTCAAGTCTATAGAAGGATGGTTGAGGAGGATGATCTGTTAGTAATTCTGGGAAATTCTTTTGCTCACATCAGTCTGGTTCAAATGTCTAAGGGGGGTTTTGTGCAAGTGGGGGGAGCTGTTGTGTTCACTTACCTGAGAGAGCGCCACAGCAGGATTCTCCCAGAAGTGCTTCAGAACATGCTTGGTACCATCTGGTTTAGCTCATGTGTGAGCTAATTCAGCCACTGTATGGCTCCTGTTGGTCGTCTTCATGCTATGCAAAAGTGACTTTACATATGGCAGACCACAAAAGCTGAATCTGCATCACACTGACAGCGTATCTATGATAGTCATCTTGGACAAATGATACTGCACTAAGAGACGTCAGCTTTGGCTTTGTTTCAGAGAGCCTTTTGTCTTGCCTGACCTTAGAAATCTTTTGGCTTTAACGATGAATTGCAATTTTGCATTGCATCGGTACTGATGTGAAGAAGATGATTTGCCACCTTGTGATTCAGTTCTTGTTGATATGGGAAGGCTTTGAGGTGCAGGACTCTGAACATCCCTGCTTCCCAGAAGCACGCAACCCTTGAATGCTCCATTTTGTGTCTCTGTTCCTCCAAATTAATGGTCTGATATCTGCACTGCTTCACAGCTAGTGTAGGACAGTTCAGATTCATCTAGCACAAACTGAGTAGTTTTAATATACGTGATACCAGAATTGCCACGCGGCGAAGCAGAGATCTACTGAGCCAAGTATTGTCTCCAGGGGTGGCGGTGGTGAGTGCAGAGCAAAAGATGTAACAAGGCTGCAGTGATAGTTTCTTTCCAGCAAGATCTCCTGGCCAGCATCTGTGCAAGGATGTTGTAAGCTAGAAACTGCACCTGGACCATGGGCTTCTGTAGTGATTGTATTTTATCTATGAAGGGTGCAATGAATTACTTAAAAGTTAATGCTTTTGCCCTCCTATTTAACTAGTCACTATGAGAGAGTGCTTCTTGGTTTTGTCTTTGCTGTCGTTGTTTAATGGATTGTATCGTGTTTGTACCTTCCAGCCTTTAGCCCAGTTCTCTAGGCCTCTCGTGCCTGTGCCTCGCTGTCTGTTCACCTGTACGACTGCTGCTGTATTTAGCCAGCTCTGATAATTTTCATTATTCTTCTGTCTCTTCAGGCGTGGGGTGACCAAACTGTGCTCCAGTTGTAAATATGATGTGCTACGACACGTTGGTTTGTTTTCCGTGCCTTCCCTAATGAGTCCTAAAGCTCTCTTCATTTTCAAGATTTCTGGCAACAGAGTTGATGTTTTCAGAGGATTACCTAAAATAACGCTAAAATGTTTTGTTTCCTGGCCATGAGGCTCATAACAGCTACTTCCCGTGCTGTGTGTGGCGAGGGTTATTTCTGTTTTTTAAATCATTCCTTTGCCTGTATTGGTAGTCAGTTTTACCTGCAAGATGACTATTGTGAAGTCTCTCTTCAACCTCCTTTCTTTTAAACTATTCGAATAATACTATTTTGGCAGTAGCACTTTTGCCCCGTTTTTCTGGATTATTTAAGTTTAGCAGCACAGGTTATTGGGGAAGGCAGGGGATGAGCATCCATAGCAATCTGCCGCTAACAAAAGCTGCTCGTGACTACTTTGTGCTGCTTTCCTATTCTCACTTTTTGGTGTGTCCTGTTAAGAACCTTTGAGAAGATGTAAAAGGGAAAAAAAGTTGAAGGTAACTACCTCTGCTGCTATTAAAACCAACAAAAAACAGAAGAAATGGGGGGGGGGGGGAAAGAAAGAGGAAAAAAAAACCCCAACAAATAACCCAATATAAAAAAACCCCAACAAACCCAGGATACACATAGCGAAAGTGTCATATAGTCAAATTTATTTGTTCTTATCTACTATTCCACTCTGCAGGTAACCATCTCTGACAAGTCCTGAAACTGGAGGTGGTTACCCACTTCAGGCTGGGAGCCACCGAGTGTTTAGAGGCTGCAAGTCAGCTGATTACTACTGTCCTGCCTCAGTGTGAGGTACTAGCTTCAGTTTCCTGCTTGGAGGAAGACCAGCAAAAAAAGTTCAGGTTGTTTTTTGCTGGTGCATGATTTGAGTCAGCTATCCTAGAGTAACACAACCTGAGCTTTGTGTGTGGTGAATTAAAGCAGGCTAAGACCGAGCAAAAGAAAGCAGTCATTCTGATTTGAATATAAGCATGTTGTGGTGTGAGGCACTTTTACACCTGAGAGCTCTACCGGGAAAAATCTGACTTGCATGTGATTTGTCAAGGTGTGATTGCACTTTATGGCTGCTTTAAGGGCCCTTCAGCTCCTCCCTCACGTGGAGAGAATTAGTCTGTTTTTGGGCGGGAACCTTGGACTTTGCTGAAGAGCTGTGCCCAGCGGTGGTTGCACCTGTAACGGGCCTTCTGTGGCAGCTGCAGGACAAGCTGTCAGCAGCTCTGGATTTCTGATGGGAGGCTTCCACTAATTTTAGCTCCCTGGTCAACTGAAACCTCTGTACTAAGTAGTGGTTGTTTGGGGTCTTTGGTTTTTTGGGTGTGTTTGTGTGTGTGTGTGTGGGGGGGTGGTTACTGGGATAGACAGTCACTGCCTGTCTGGCAACCAGTCTCCTGGAAGAGCAGGGCTTTCTGCACAAGCCGGGCAGTGAAAGCATGCTTGGGAGGGCAGGCTGTTCGTACTGTAATGCCCGGGACTGAGCTGTGAGGGTGTGGGTGGGCAGCACGTGTGCGGCACGGGGAAGGGAGCAGGGGCTGAGGATGGCTATCCTGTCACACCTTGAATAGGCACGAAGGTGGACTGTGGAGCTCTAGGAGATGGCTACACGTTTAAATACCGTTGTTCTTTGTTTTGCTGTCATTTGGAAGGAATGCTTTAAACTTTGGCCAAAGTGGTATTTCTGAGAATACCACCAGCTTATATTTACATTTGTTCCTGCTCTCATCTCTCATGTTTAGTTTTTCATTAACCAATGCTTTTACCAAAAAAAGGCTGGGGTGGCATTTTCACTCAAAACCAAGTAGACTGGCACGCTTTGAAGTGAAACGATGTCCTGTGAAGTTCCATGGAGATGAGTGTTTCTCTGCTCTGTTGTATATAGCAACAACATATTCCCGGTTGTGGGAACAGGTATGCACATGTCTTCATGCTTGGATATACACTGCGTTTATGTAGCTAGGTAATTTTCCACTACCTTCAGTAAAATCCAGGATGTGATTTGTGTGTTTGTGGCAGTTGGTCAAATCTACAAGTCTGTTAAAGTCCGTTGGCTTATGCAGAGGGCAAAACAACCCGGATATGTAAAACAGAGGAGCAAACCAAACATTGTGATCCAGAAAAGGTGTTGAACAAACTCTTCTTAGATTTATTCTGCTCTGAGTAGTAAGTTTTACTTCATGTCATTACAGCTGTTAAATCACCTTTTTCCCCAGCTTTGCCATTCTCATTCTCAGAGCTGAAAAAAGAAAAAAGCAGTTTCATTTTAAGACTTTCTATTTTTCTTGCTAAATCTTCGTATTTAGAAAAATGAAGAACACATGTACCTCCAGTGGTTAATCCAGCAGAATAAGCACAGTTTTAGTGTTATAGAAAGAAATCAATAGAAGGCATTAGTTCTGGTAATTTTGCAATAAAGCAAGTATACTTAGAAATTACTCTATGATCACTGTTTGAAAATGAGCACAGCTCTTTTCTGACTGTTTTGTTTTGGTTACCCTCACTAATGTGTTGCAGACAGATGGTATTGTCCTTGACTGGATGCTGACAGATTAAAAGGATGCATGAATAATTAAACAAACTCTTTGTTTAAACTGAGTTCCTCAGTGGGAGCTGTAACTGCTTGGAAGCCTTTTTCCTTTGTGTTAATGTTCCCAGAAAACTTCTCTCTTCCTGGTGTAGTGAGTCAGAGTGGGAGTTAGTCACATTCCAGATTTAAGTCTGGCAGAGTAACTTGGTATCTGTATAAGCATCAGCGTGGCTGTTGTCTGTAACCGGGTGTAATGTGGGTTAGTGTGAAAGCAGCAGTGCAGGGCAGATGATTAAATGTTAAGATATTTTTAGAAGAGCAATACAATGCTGTTGTTTGATAGGTAGGAGCCTCCCCCCACCATGTAGTTGATCTGAGAATGCAGTGGCAATAATCTCCAGCCCTCTGACCTGTTAGTTTGAAGAGGTGCCCAAAATAGCGCGTCTCGTTCCTTCATCCTGCATATGTCTCTGAGAGACAGGGGGGCAGAGCAGCTGTCTACGTGATTTATGCACGTCAGCAAAATGTCCAACCTGAGTTATGTTTTGAATGCTGAAGTTGTTGCAGCTCAGAAGCATCTGAGTGTAACTTTCCATCACTGATATTAAGCTTAGCTCTTGCAAAGACCCTGTGTCCTGTTTGCAGACCAAGGAGTTCTGAAGGATTCAAATCCTGGTTGCGCTTTGAGAGAACCAGCAGTCTGGTGCTTCACTTACAGCCAATAGTCTGGTTTTGACTTGCTCTGTGTGTTACAGAAACAGTTGGCATGCGTGAATCTGTTAAACTTTTCTGTGTTACTTTCTTCGATGCAAATGGAGCCAATTCTCCACAGCGGGTTTTGAAGGTTGCACAGCTTCCAATGGTAAGGAGAAAAAATGAGCTCAGCTAAACCTGTCGAAAGCTTCAGGCCTTCATGTCCCATGAGAGCCTGTTCCACACTGTCTGTAGGCTTTACTGTCCATTCAGCTTCAGTTTTTCCTTTCCTTATTCATTCCACTGTCTGGCCTTTGTTTCCATCCCCCCCCTGCCAAGGACTCTTAATTTCCCTGATGAGTATTGAATCTTCAAAACATTTGCATGCTAATTCATTTGACTGAAATTTCAGGAGGAAAATAAGCTCTAATAATGCAAAACCCTGGTGTCCTCATTATAGCATTGTCATCCTTCTCTCTGGGTGGTTTTTGTGAGGTCACCTACTTTGAGGTATTGGTCCCCCACCAAGCTCCTGGGGAAAGGAAAATTCCACCTGTATGGAAAGAAGCACATCCTACATCTGCCAGTATGCCGGGCGTGCTGAAAGCTCTTGATTTAATCTGATATTTCTCTATATAGATTAGCACATGGAACAATTCCTCTGCCTCCTAGTTGTCCTTGACCATCACTAACTTTTCAGTAACTTGTTCTGAAGGTTCATTTCTTTCCCAGAGTGAGACTGTTACATAAGGGACCACTTCTGGCACAGGCCATTCTGTCCTGTGCTTCCTTGCCTTCCATTCTCTTGCAGAGAGTCCTCAGTCCGTGTTTAATGTTCCAGTGGTGCAGTTGTCTCCCAGAGCTTTCACTTCAGAGAGGATTATTTTTTCTGTTATACAATTTTTTTTAGTAATGAATTATGAGGTACCAAAAATAATGTTGTCTCCCCTCTTTCCACCGGTGATGTTTAGCTGCTAGGCTGGGCATCAGGGGCTGCTTTGAAAACAATTTCTTTCCCTAAGAAACAGCTCTGTGTAAGACGTTATTCTGGATTTAAGAGGCTTTCCTGGTTTTGTTTCCTTTTTAGAAGTCACAGCAGGATTACAGGACTGCTTGGGAAAAATTGAGTCACTTCCTGGCTTTTTCCACTGATCAAAATGTCCTAGGGAGTGGCAATAAATACGTGGAGAGTTGGAATATGGCTTAGTTCCAAATTCTCCTGAGCATTTCAGACACTGCTTGGAGGCAGTGCTGACTGTTGGGGTGTATTTTCGAGGCAGTTGCCAAACTGCTTTTAACTTAATTGGGACCGTATTTTTCCTAATTGGCTATTTTCTCCTTGGTGGAATACTTGTAAGTAAATGGGTAAAACCAAATACAGATTAACAGGACAGATTCTCAGGTGTCTTTGCTAGATTTACATTTATCCCTCTTCCCTGGAAGTCAGCGTTTGTCTTCCACTAACCTTGAAAGGGAGAACCCGGATTGTTCAGAGACTATCTATGAGAGGCAGGAAATAAATGAAGAAGTTTCAGATGCTTCTTTCAGGAGACAAAAATAAGCAGAGATTGTTAACAGACAGAGGTGCTCAACTAACAAATCATGGCCAGTATATGGCCCACCTGAATGGTTCTGCTGGCTCATAGTTACTTCTTGGAAACCTCTTCACCAGGACCTTCCCTGGGTTCAGGGGCACCCACACAGCAGGCTGTAGGATGAATTAATTGTTTCAGTGGCAACGAGCTGGTGGGTTGTTAGGTGAGTGCCCGTTATGTGCCTATACGTATGTGATGGGGAAATAAAGGGACTATTCCCAAAATGTGATGGGCTGGAGCAGTTTCTGGGGTGGTTTATCTTGCCTGTACCAGCTATTTCTGCTTTCAGTTACTGGCACAAGAGGTGCTGGCAGCAGTCTTTGGTCCTGGAGGACGCAGTGAAGTGCAGAGGTGGCAGGATTGATGCCTGAGAGAAGCAAAGGTCCTCTCAAGTGACAGAAAAGCGCAGTGGCCTCATTGATCGGGCTGGGCAGCACTGCTGCAATATTTCAGGCTGTTGTGCGCCTGACTGCGTGAGGCTGATACCCCTATAAACAGAATGTTAGTTACTAAACAGCTCTTCCCATTCAGTGCATGTTGGTGCAAAAAATAGACTCCAGTGACCACCCCCTGTGCTGGCTTTACCTGGGTTGTAAAGGAATGCTGCGCTGCCGGTACAACTTCGGGCAGGGCCCAGATGTGCCCTTTTGCTGCCAATTGCAAAATTAGTCAGGATATAGTCTGGAAGAGGAGCAGGGAGAAAATGTGGGATCGGGACCCCTGAACTTCCTGTAATTCAAACGTGGTGTTCTTTAAGTGGAACGTGACTGCTGTCTGAAATCTGTAAATAAACTGAAATGCATTTTAATTGTATGCGTTGAAGTGCAACATAATCGTGAAGAACTTTCTGTGTTTCTGGAAGAGCTTGCTGTTGTTCTTTCAAGCTCCTATCATGAAACTTTATAGTAAGAAATAGACACCTTGAGTATTAATAAAATATAAGAAGTCCAGTAATGCTGGACTCGATGGAATAACCGCGTGTAGTGATGAAAACTTTCCTTTTTCAGAGGCTATAAAAATACCTAACTCAGGTTAACAAAAAAAGTCAAAACTGTCAAGGCAAGGTTGGCAATGCTGATTCCAGAAAAATGCCAAGTAAAGCTGGGTGTTAAACAGTCTTTCTGGTTTAAAGAGCAATGAGGGTTATCTAGGAAGTAGGTAAGGAAGAGTGCAGACAGGCCCAAAAACATGCCAGTGAGAAGACAGTGTTAAGAAGCAATGCTGTTAGTTACCTGGTAGGAATGAAATCTAATTCTGCTAACTGAGGTAGCATTAATGGAACTTCTGTCACCTGAAAGAGAACCACTTTTAATCTTTGATGGTTGCAGAAATGGCTTCTCTGAGAGAGTTTATTTTCCAAATTGTGGTATGGTAACTAACACATTGCTAGAGAGGAAATAATTCAACAGTATCAAAAAGCAGATTGTCGTTTGTTAACAAACAGTAGCAAAGAAATTATTAGTAATTGTGTATTAGTCCATGAAATCATCCAAACAGTGAAGTGAAACAGTTGCTGGCAGGCAAGAGTAGTATCAGTTTGCTACATGAGCGAACAGCAGTGACATGGTTTTCCTTTTCTGTTACCTGTTAGTGAGGGGTCTTCAGTGCCATCTCCAGCTACCTGGCCATGAAGATGAGCATGGGGTGTTGGCGAGCTTAAGCGTTCTTCTTGTTCTTGCAGGGAGATGGAATTTTTGTGGGGTACCTTGTTCAGGCTTGCACTCAGACTGCTCGTGAGGTTTGTCTGTGGGACTTCTGTGATTTTCCTGCTCGATGGCTGATAAACCTGACTGTAGTGGCCTACGGGATGATACGCTGGTTTCTCAGATTTGCTGTCATCTTCATCATCGTCATCAATGATAACTAGTTCTGCACGGATAACCCCATCGTATCGTGACAACTTTTGGTCGGCTTCTGCATCATCATCATCAATGCGCTGATAACCCATGAAAATCATTGTTACTGGTTCAGAATCATCCACATAACATGGTACAGCTTGGACTACACTGTACTGAACATCTTCCTCATCTTGAGGTGCAGGGGATGTTTCATTAAGATTGCAGGGACTCAAATTTGTCTCATTATGTCTTCCTCTTGTATTCTGGTGAGGCTTCAATTCCTCGTGTGCGGCTTTTCTTTCTCTGTTATGTATCATCCTGCTCTCAGGATCAGCGTGCGCTTTGTTCTCTGAATGGGAAAGTACCGGAGAGGGAGCCTTTGGCTGTATTACCTTGGGGAGGTCAAGCCCGTTCTCTTTATGTTGCTGCATAAAGGGCTCTGTTTGGGAGGAGAATTCTGTAGAACTGTTAAATCCATTCATTTCTTGTCTGCGAGTGTCTTCTGGTTTTGGTCCAGGGACTAATTTGTCTTTGTGAGGAGTAACTGGCCTGCAAAATTTGTTTGCAAACACAGGCTCATGATACTCTGTAGGAGACTGGGAATTTTTTTCAGTTGCCTGCCGTAGCAGGTCTTCCACTTCAACAGGAGCAAGTTCATCCATCTCGTTTTGTGTTGTGCTGCCGTTTGAGGACACTGCATAGACTGACTTCCTGCCGTCATCATAGACTTTAATTCCTGTCTCTTTAAACTCCTTTGAGGGAAGAGGTATTGTTGATAACACTGTGTTTTCTCCTGTCTTCATGTCTTTTTCAACTTTAATTTCCATGGCAAACAATGCTGTTGAAAGAAACAAGTGCTTAAACTGGTAATGCAGCAGCTGCAAGAAATGTAGAAGAGTTCTGACAGTGATAGAGAATGACTGTCAGAATAATTATCAAATATTGAATTTAGCACATACATAACCAATATATTGGATCCTCATTTTGAATGTCCCCTTATATCCTGTCAAAACTTGAAGAAAAAAATTCATTTGGATCTAATTCTGTGAGGAAGAATAAGCTATTGAGGAGCCAGTTTTCATTACGTGGTTGACTGAGAAAGCCAGACTGAACCTTGGGCCCTGGTGTTATGTGGGGCAATAGCGGCTGAAAGAGCTCGATGTGGTGCAAGACTGAAGAGTACTGGGTGCTCAGAAGGGTTATGAAGCTTTGTAGTAGTTGGAAAATAACCAGACTACTGCTGGCTGTCTGGTAGTTGTAAGTGCAGACAGTAAATGTGAAATGGATGATATGAAGGGAGGAACTACTGAAAGTTACACCAGGTAGAGGAATGAAGTGCTGGAAAGAAGTGTCAATGTTGGAAACGCTTGATCCGTATTCTCAATGGCACATACCTCACGCTAGTGTCCCACCTCTCGGCTTTGATGACCTCACTGATAACACAGGTTAAATGAGAACAACATTGTCCCATATCTGTTGTGTTTATCCTTTTCTTACAGTGCAGTAGATTCAATTTATAGGAAGCCTTTGCACGTATTGACACCCTTTGGAGTTAGCAATAGCAGTACCTTTTCGCTTTTCTTCATCGCTGGTGGCAGCATGTGCTGTACTTCTCAGTGCAGAAGGCCTGAAATGCTTGGGAAGGTCGGGTATGTTGGCATATATGTAGTCTGCTGCCTCTGAGTAAAGAAGATCCACAAAGCATTTAGCACATTTTCACTGTTTTCCACAAGAACCTTTTTAAAAATAGTTATTTGACTAAACATACCTTTTTCAACTCCTGCTTTCTCAGCCTTCACAGACTAGGAAAGAGAATAATGAACAATAGATGTGATTAGTCAGTTTTAAGATATTAACTAAGCAGTGCTTTGCTTTCCCTGATAGTGTTTTTTTTCATGTGAACAAATTCATCATAGAAGGGGCTAAAAGTGGAACCTGCTCAGTTGGAGCATGGCAAGGGAGAAAGTGAAATCTTTCTGGTTTGGTTTGTTGGGTTTTTTGCCAGTGTAATTCCAAGTCACACACAGAAGGACAGGACATTACAAGTGTTAATCAGTGACACAGCCTCACGCTGTGGCCCAGGCTGGTTGGCTTCAAAGATTTTCAAAGGCTTTACATAGACTTTCCAGTTGTGCTTATCTTCCTGTGTATCTTTAGATCATGTGTGTAAGAACTGGAGAACTGAAGTTTACTTTCATCACTAAATATTTTTGGGACAGTTTAAGGTTTTCAAATATCAAAGTCATGTTTGAAGGACTAATGACTGATAATATTAAGTCACGTTTGACTGTAACCTCTCCCGGGCACTTGGGGTAAAGCATGGCGCCGCTGAGCTGGGACTCACCTCAAGGAGTATGAATACATCAGCCTCTGCCTGTTAGGTCGGGCTCTGGCTGAGATGCAAAGTTAGTGGTTGGTGTCAGTTGCAGTGCTATTTTTTTGTTGTTGTTTGAGATGTTCTACAGATGAACAACGATAGGAATTGCTCCCTCGCTCCCATAAAGAAGCAAGTGGAGGCATCTGGGCACTGGAACAGTGTAACCTCTTGATGCTTCTTGCGTTTGAACTACAGTCACTGTAGACAAAAGCTCATGACCACTCCTGGGATCCAGCTAGTTCCCCTTTCCCTGGTTGTTCTGATGAACAAGTAATGAATTCTATTTCTGGAGTATTTGGGCACTAACCTTTATTATGTCTTCTGTTGTTTTCTCAACAGACTTCAGTTTCTTTAAAATTGCTTCTTCCTTAGCTGAGACTTCCATTTCCTCTCTTTCCAGAGCCTCAATTTCCTTCTCCAGTCTGCAATCACAATTCCCTTTGATTTAATATCAGGCAGAGAACAACACTGCAGATTCAATACATTGGGAATATGGACGTTAGCGCGGCTGGTTCTACTTACCGTGACAAATTTTGCTGTAATACGAGACCAGCTTATGATTTCACATGCATCAGGAAATACTGTGAAACAGCATTCTCTTTTTTTTTAATGTACCTCAGATTCCTTCTGAGGTTACTTTGAAAACAGTGGCTGAGTAACTTACATTTCAGGAGGGAATAGATAAGGAATAGAGGCCCCCACAGCATTTCCTCATCTCTAAGCAAATTTTCTCTCCTACATTGTCTCGAGAAATGCAATTACTCTGTTTTAATCAAGATGTAGGAATCTAGTATACAGATACCAGGATCATGGCTTTGTCTCGTAATCATGCATGTGTTCATCTACACGTGTACACATGATGAAAAGAAGGAAATTCTGTTGTTGTAAGAAAGTTGGAAGAATGTTCTTGCACATATTAGTACTTAAAGGGCTAGAATAGATCACCTTCTGTGCTATATTTTGTTATATGTAGCCAAACTCTATTCAGGAGGATCCCCCATGGAGGAAAGTTCTAGTCAATCTGTAACTAGAAGCTACAATTCCAAAAGAACCACCTCTATCAATGGAAATTGAGTTGCAAATATTTGAGGAGTAAAACAGATACCACCTTTTTGATAAAATAATAATGGCATTTGCTAGTACATTTTGTGGATAAAACAGCTTTTAATTTTCTAATATGAAAATTTACAGCTAGAAATCATGTGATCTGAAAAATGAAAACATGATATGAAAATAGTGATGTGCTTTGCAGGCTACTTCTACGAAGTGATAAGCTCATAGTTGAGTGGATTTTGAAAACTAAACAACCTGTATAGTGAGAGCGTGCTCAGGAGACTACAGCCTGGAACTTTTGTTGTTTTCCAGTCTGGGATTGAGAATGAAGAATTTACTTACAAGCACCCAGGGCAATGAAGGGGCTTTCTGAGGGGAGTGTGTGTGTGCAGCCCCAAAATGCCAAGGCAGTTCTTCATGGTTTTGCATGTGTGACGGTGGGTCCTGTGATTTCAAAATCCTTTGCTTTGGTAAAACAGACATAGCAGTGCTTGACTGACAGCGGGAAGCGTGATTCGTCAGGGGGTTAAAAATGCAAGATATTGTTGATGTGGGGTGAGTGCTGTAGTGTTCCTAATAGGCTAGACCAGAGCTTGTGTAGCTACAGACTGAACATACAAATAAGTTTTAATGGTTTTTCTTCAGGCTTTTACAGGCACATGTGTCCTCTTCAGCTACTCATCAACATTCTGTGTACTTAATTCTCTGGGAAAAGTGCTGAAATCTTGTTTGTGGAAAGCATTCCTTTTCAGCAGCACAGCAGTCATGCAAGACACACTAGTTCAGTGCACCTAGGGCAAGCAGCTAGGAAGGTTCATGTTTGCAGTTTTAGCTCAAGGAATATCCTCCCTCACCAACGAATTTGCAAGAGAGAAGTGGGTCGTTCACAGGGGTGTGATACATGTTGTCTCGGGTGCTAATAGCAAGCACTTTCTTTGGTTGCAGTCAGGTGAGATTTCCACCACTAAGAAATATTTTTTTTTACGGGTCTGTTTATTAGAGGTCCCACCTTGATTGTACTCAGGTCTGGTTAGTGAGAGCCTTGTTTTACAAAGACTACAAGCCTACCTCTTATGAATACCAAGTGTACTAACTGCAGATATTCTCTAAGATGCTAAGTCTATGTTATATGATCTTCTGTATGTTAAAGCTGAGTACAATGCATCTTTCTCCTAGTTAGTTTTTATTTTCTTAGCAGTAAGATGTTTGATGAAACATTTCTAGACAGAAAGGTCTGGGATAAAATATCTAATCCTTGTATATGTGAGGGAACAAGAAAGCTGTGTCCAGTTAAAACACACTTTTAAGATAAAGTATCAGTCCAATTCTGTTCTCTGGTGACTAAGCAGTGACTCTAGCAGGTGTCCCATATTCCAGGTTTTTTCCTCTTTCTAGTCAAGAGTGTTCCTTTCTGCATAAGTGCATATGTGTTGGATTTTAGACATTTGCTTTATTAGCCTAGTAGTTGGGAAGTCAGTTTTCCGTGAAGATCTACAATCAAGTCCAGATTTAATTCTGAACTGGAACTTGAACTGGACCTCTCGTGCTGTGAGTGCCACGTAGCTTCAGTCTCCTGGTTCATTGACCTCTTCTTTTTGAGATGGTTTTTGGAAGAACTTAATTTAAAGAAAAAGAAGAACAAACTTCAAAACCTTCTGTATTTGAGGGAAATATGCCTTCCACGGTTTGTGAATCCATGCTAGAAATGGATGACTGTGGTCTTAAGGTAACTGCAGCTAATATCATGAGTTGCTGAGATCAGTCAGAGTAGAGTTACTATGAGATCTGAGCCAAAGTTAAAAATAGAGTAATGATGATCTATAACCCTGATAAATTTTTTTAGTTTTGAGTTTAGTATATACTAGGATCCATGATATTATACCAGAGTCAACGTTAATACTAGGAGCTTGTCATCCCTTTCGAGTAATCAGAGCAGAGAAGTTGAATGTGGGCTGGCAAAGCAGCATTATTTATCATCTGTGTAACTGCTTGAGGAGGCAAAATCAACACAGTGGCTCTTGCCCTATTTGGACTCACATTTGTAGAGCTACAATAATGGGATCCTATGTGGACTTGATCTGTTAGAATATCCTCTTTTTTGAAACACAAAGGTATTGCAGATCTCATTCTGAGGTGTCATTGAGATGTCAGGAAAAATGCACTCAGGATGAAAGTAAAAGCTTGAAAAAAAAACCAAACCCCAAATAAAAGCAGATAGCACTTTGGACTGGAGCTCTGCAAATGCCCTTGGGACCCTGCTCAAAGGTACTGATTATAGTGCTAAAATATAAAAAGCATTGAGGGGGGGGAATATTCTTGGAGGGCTATACAAAGTAAAACAATGACCATGTACCATATTTCTGCACTTCTTACAGAATAGTATTTAATATATTGAAATGTTTTTCATAATTGATTACAATAGTATCATAATGCAAAAATTAATCATTAAAAGCTCCCAGAGCATAACGTACTGAAGAATCATTAACTTTTACTATGGGGTTTATTTCAGTCTGGACTCTAAACACTCTTAGGCACAGGTGGAAGAAGAGGAGGAAAAAACCTGGAAAGGTATTAAAAAAAAAAATGGGGTGGGTAGAGAGAAAGAAAACACAATGCCAAATAAATCAAAGATTATAAACCTCATATAGTTATCTATAAAAAAGTATTATTGAAGTTTATGTATGCTCACACCCATACCAACACCCACTTCATACAGTAATTTAGAGGACTGGTTCAGTGCTTGATGGTGTCAGGGAAAAATTCTCCCACTCATGTAATGGGAATTGCATCTAGACCTGAAGTCTCCCTCTTGCACTCATACTTGCACACAGACATAGATTATGGTTAGTTTTCAGAGGATGCTGTAAGTGTGCATGCTGGAATTTGTTGAAAGGAATTTTTTTTAAGATGCAGTCTGTAGAATTCAAAGAAATCAAAGTTCTTTTGATTTTGTGCAGTTGGAAAGTTAGGTCAGGATCTTTCCAGTGTGTTTAAATCTTCCAAAACTTCTATATCAGTGATATTTTTATTGTCTGGAAGGGCTCTAGCAGCTACACTAGCAATTTTTAAAAACTATCTTCTGATGGTGCTGCTGGGTTTTGTAAAGAAATGGAAGTATGACATCACTACTGTATTAAATCAATCCTTCGGATATTTGTTCTCTCCTTGAGTAGCATTTATTATTTGAGAGGGTAAAATAAGTAGTGTGGAAGTGCAGGTGAAAGAAGGCACCTTAGAATCTGAGATACCTGAGTTGAGAAATTCCATAGGTGGTACTTGGCTGTTGCCCACCTAGCCTTAGCTTGCCTTCGTGTGTCGCGTCACAAACCATTGAATGCCCTTAGTTAATGGTCAAAACCCTCATGTTGTTCTGCGCATTTAAGTATGTGGTTTAGCAACTGATTTCATCAAGAATGAGTGCTATTAGATGAAGATTAAATAAGATAATGGGACTCCTAATTCTTTGTTCAGCTTTTACGCTGACCAAGGACATGCTCACTTGGCTCACTGCAACTTCTAAAAGCCCAGGATGTTGTGGAGTCTCCTCTGGAGACATTTAAAACCTGCCTGGACACGTTCCTGTGTGACCTGATCTAGGGGATCCTGCTCTGGTGGGGGGATTGGACCGGATGATCTTTTGAGGTCCCTTCCAATCCCTAGCATTCTGTGTGATTCTGTGACACCCAAGTAAAGAATGTTTCAAAACAGAGGTCCCATTTAGGAGAGTGGTGGAAAGGCCCATGCCACTGCTGTAAATAACCTGCCTGCATTGCCATTGTCCTCTCAGCAGGAAGAAACAAAGACGGGTCTGAGGGTATTCAAAAAGCCTTTATGGTGACTCAGATTTATTGTTTTTAACTGAAGATAAAAACCTATGCAGAACACCTATCAGAATGCACAGAATCTGTCTGAATCAAATGAAGTTTAGTAATCAGATGCTCAGGAGAAAGTCTTATACTCAGCTTCTCGATCATGTATCTTAGTGCTACTGCATCATGGTGTACGTGGTCAGTTTAGCAATCTTTGATTTACAGGGCAGGTCAAAGGTGTGACCTCAGATGTGTGGAGTCAAGCAAGCAAGCTTTTGTTTGTGTGGGTGGTATCTGTGGCACAGCAAAAGTTCTGTGCAGGTACTGTACGGTGTGTATTTTGTGCCTTTTGCTGGACTTTGTTTATGTTGAACTCTGTGTTGCGGGGTTTCTGCGTCCCTGCAGGCTGGTTTGAAACTGGGCTGGGTATGTCTGAACAAAATGTAAAGAGATCTGGAAGGCAGCGTGGCTGTTTCTCTAGAGGCCTTTCCTTAGACGGCTATTGAGGGGTTGTAGGAAGTATAATTTATGACAAAATATGCTTGGTGTGAATAAACCTGCTTAAATTCCTAGTTCAGAGGGAAGTTCCCACATGACTCCAGGTATGTTCTTCTGCCTCCATTCTCCATCTGTAAAATCAAATGTCCTTGTCTGAGTCCTCCGTGTATTGTTGAAGATGAAAGCTGCCAAAGACTTGAGGGTGTCTAGATTGTTTGGTTATGAGAGTAAGGAAATCAGTGATGAAAATACTACTTTGGATGTCAAGGCCTTACAAACCCCTAACTTCAGCAATGGTGAATTAGGTTCTTTGAATTCAGAGTGGCTCAGGAATGTAATCAGGAGCATTTCTGTACTGATTTTCATTTCTAGGGTGCATTATAGCTGTGAAGTTATTGTAAGAGTGAAGACAGTGTGTCATTTCGTGTTATACTTTGTCTGTTAATCTCTTCATTTCATGCTGATGTGATTTGTCCAATTCATTTCACTACAAATAAATCTGAAGTCTTCCAGATGTATGTCAAGAAGTAGGAATCATTTTGAGGAAGCCGTTTGGGGATTACAGGCAGACATATTTGGTAACACTGGTATTAATAACAAATGTCTGTGGAAATACTTAATTTACCATGAAAAAAATCAATTGCCATGAAAGAGCAGCATATATAAAAATAAGAACCACCATTCACAGGTTTTGTTATGCAAGTGTAGTAAAATATAGCCTTATATTCTCAGAAAAAGAATAATATTTTTAATAAGAGGAGAAAGGCCAGCAACTACAGTCAAACAGTTATTGCAGTTTTTTCCACTGTAGTGCTTATTGCACTTATTTGCAATTTTAACTTAATTGCTTATTGCAAATTTATTGCATTTCATTTTCACCAGCATTTAAATTGCTGGTTTATGGTCAGAATATCAGCTATCTAGATATACAAAATACTTGTGCTTGTAACTAAATGAATCTGGAACTTCACAGGACAAGAATTCATACCTAATAAATTTCTCTTAAATGCAGGCATATAAAGAGAAACTATTAAAAAACCAAACCACAAAACAAACCCATCATCCCTGCTTCCTACTTTAAAGGGAAGGGAATTCTAAAGTTGATTATTTCTTTTTTGTACATGCTGAATGTTAACTAAATATCTGCTAAGTTTCCAGTGGGAAGGTAAGAGGCACCTTTCTCTAGTGAGGCTGCTACAGGCTTAGGCCCGCATCAGGTGTAGGAGCGGAGGAACCTCCGCCTTGTTTGATGTGATGGGTGTGCTCTTGGTCATGTGATGCAGCACTAAATGTTCAGTCTTCCCATTCACAGTGTCTGCATCTAGGCCTTGTAATTATCAAAACACGGAGACAGGCTGAGATGTTACTCCAGGATCCATGCTGTGATTTCAGAAGGCAGCTGGGGACAGGTGATGGGTTTGGCACTTGGATTTCTCCTTCTTCGAAGCACAAATGCTTTTAGAAGATTTCTAAAAGCCTGTGTGCATCTTTTAAAAGACCTGCAAGCTTGTAATTCGAATAAACTTTAAAATTTTATAACCTCTTGTCAACTTTTGCATCCAATCTAGAATTAAAGCAGAGGGAATATTCTTTTATGATGCTGTTTACCTACATGAACTAAAGAAGTTTTTAAGGTTTGAAGCTCCAGTTGGATTACTGTTTTACTAGTTGCACTAGTGATAAATTCCAATCATGCTAAAAAAAAGGCTACATGAATGACTAAATTTAATATGTCTGTATTCAGAGAAGTAAAGCTCACTGTGTGTTCAGTTTTGGTCTCTGAGGAAGTAAAATTAAGGCCACTGAGCTGAAGACACATTCAGGTCAGTAATTACAAAAACAGTATCAAAAGACTCTACAACTGTAGTTATGAACGGTGAGACCTGGAAATGGCATTACTTATGTGAATAATCCCACCCTATTTTCTCAAATCTCTGAACTAGTATTCTAGCAAAGGCTTTTAAAGTCCTAATTCTGTATTCCCAGTGTTGCTGAGATAGCTCAGTTACAATGACTCGGGTGCAGAGAACCCTGAAGATGTGTTATGAGGTGACAGACTCGACTGAGATGCTGGAGATAGTGTACTTCCTGCTAGAATATTTCACTGGTTTTAAGGCAGCCAGTATGTCAGGAGTTCTGTAGCTTTCATTTTTAGTGGCATAGGCATTCGCAGACGTCCATTATAATAGCATTGCTTGGTCTTTACTTGGGTGCTGTCAAATGAACTGGCAACAGTGTGGAGGTAGGTTATGTCAGGAGAATGAAAGCATCTTTCCCCCAACACAGCTGTGCACCAAATCTAGTTATTGACTTGGTTCTGAGACTTTTTTTTTAAAATACTTTTAAAGATCTTCCATCACCAGATGTTTTTAGGGCATAAAGGAGATTGGAGCTAACTCTTACTCAAAGTCAACAGGACTTTGAAAATCTAGTCTGTCCTCCAGTGCTTGGAGGAGGGCTGAACTTCCAGCGGGCTGGTGGGGAGCTGCTTGCTCAGTGCAACTTCCCTGTTGCTCCTGAGCCAGTCCTTCCCCACATAGCTCTTCTGATGATGACACTGCTGTAGGGACCCTTCTTGCATGTCTTCATAATCACAACCTGTTGTGATGTTTTTAGAGCACACTATCCGCTTCCTAGCACTGCAACAAAGAATTCTCCAGAGGTGCATGAAAAGCTGTTCTGTTAAGAAAAGTGCTTTCAAGGAAGAAATCAGCATAATTATAGGACACATTAACACTAGGCTGCTGCCTGTCACCCAAGGAAATTATCATGTGTGTCAGAGAGAAAGAGTAAAGAGAGAAGTGGGTGGGAGATAACCGGAGGAGGTAATCTTGGTGATAACTTTGCCAAAAGAGTGTGTGTAGGAGGACAGTGGAGGAAGAGAAGACTATGGAGGAAGATGCTACTGAACTGACATAGAGGAAGAAGCCTCAAAAAAGGATGATGACATTTTCCAGAATCTAAAGAAACAGGAACACTTCACCTTTCTTGTGGGCCCTAATGGGTGGTGCTAGTCAGTACACCTGGACCCAGGGAAGGAGCTGATTGTGTACAGAGCCCTGTGCTTGGGAAAGGCTAACCACAGCACCTGGAATCATGTCCACAGTAAATGGAGCCGTGTGTGAGGTGTTAGCTGTATGTGGTTGGGAGGCACTAGGCAGTGAGATTTGTAGGAACATCTCTAATAAAAGGTAGAAAAAGGCCTTTGCTATAATAGGCTTCTGGGAATAAATTGAGGACAGAACAGCCTGGAGGATAAGTGAAAATAAGGGAAGTAGTACTAGCAGGGCCAGGCTGCTTGTACTGTTCCCAAGTGCCGTGTTACAGTAGAAGTCGGGTATTAAAGGCTGTACAAGGCCTAGTGAAACGAAAGAACTTATAAAACTATTTGCTGTTATGTTGAAATTCTGATTCAACAATTCCTATCTCTGAGCAAAACCCTTACATCTGGTGAGTATAGCATGAAAGGGCTCTCTGGAATTAGGGAAACAAAACCTCTGAGATATTTCTTGCGCAGTTTGGCAAAGTTCACAGTATGGAAGCTTGCATTGTGTATTCTCTAGGTGACTAGAAAATATAACAAAGATTGCTTTACTCTGTGTATCAAACTGCATAGGTTTAGTCCTTGCTGACATTTTCGTATTTTACAAAATAAGGTCGGATTTTTAAGAAGGGACCATTTAAACCCAGACAGAAGGGTGGGGGTACTACCCTACCTGAAAATGTCTTGTTCCAACTCATGAGTCCTTTGTTGGTCCTCCCGATTCTGCTTCTGCATTTCTTCTTGCTCCTTTGGAGTGAGAGAACTAAGGCCATCCAAGAGCCATTTTTCTCGCAAGGCCTTTTTCTGGTGGGGGGGAAAAATACAGACAAGTAAGTGTACTTTAAAAGTTAGGATATTCAGTCATTGACTGTATTTGCCTTGATGCTGTAGGTGTGATCCACATTCTTGTCCTGTATCTAGCATAAGGCAACCTGGCAGCGGTGAGTGCCGCTGAAAAAAATACTCAAACATTTGTGTTTTGAGATTGTCAAACCAAAGTCGTTAAGAAGAGTGTCCCATTTTATTGGTCTGAGAAATGCAGGTAGCAACCGCCATCCACTATGTAACGGATTAATATTTACAAATGGATCCAGAGATGTGTTTGTCCTTCATAAAGCAAAACAGTTGTATCAAAGCATGCATAGCACAGACTTGTGCTGAAGGCTCCAGTCAGAAGCACTAGAGTTTTATTTCAATTGCTCTGACTTCTGGTGTCCTGGCACTGGGAGAGGGCTATAAAAGGTGACAAGTTTCTGTAGTGAAGGTTGTAGGGGGGGGAAAAGAGATCTCTAGGGGGTTAGTGATGCAATGCTGTCTCTGGAGTGCACAAGGAACTCGGGTAGTTATGGTAGTGAGCTCGCATTTCATCTGGTGAGGATGTGTGGGGTAAGAGCGGGACTGGCAAGGTGGAGCATGGGTTGCTGATACCCAGTTAGTGTTTCAGCAGGCCTGCTACGTCTTTAGAAGTGTTGCTGTGGGGGTAATCTAGGGTTTACGTATTTAGGTCCTGACCTGTTTATTGCCTGTGAAGTTGCTTCTGTACGGCAGTGGCTTATAAATGGGGGTATCATGTATGTACAACTGAGTGGATCTCTTAGCTGTGTTGTCAGATTTTGAAAAATATGACTGTGTGCACTGATTGCTTCCGACAGCGGCTTTACAATATGAAAGGTGGCACTTGGAAGTTATCAGAGCTCTCTATAATATTGCTGGTATATATATAAAAAATTGTTCATGAAGATAAGCTCAGATGTGCAGACTGGAGACTGTAAACCATGCAAACTCTTCTTACTCCCTTCAGTCTAACTCAGGATTATAAATCCAGTTGCTGCCTCAGGGAAGAAGTAGGAGTTATGGCTTCGTAGAAAAACTTTCAGCAGGGGAAAAAAACCCCACACATACAAGGTTTTAATTAACCATGAATTTTCCACTTGTAATTTTAGTTCCTTGAGCTGCTGATTTCCATGTTAGGTTTTTTGTGTTGTTTTTTCTTTTCTTTTTTTTTTCCCCCTATATAGTTTTCTTAATTGTAGGACATGGATAAAGATTAAATTGGATTTTGACTGCTGCTGCTTTGAGGCAGAGCTGTGCCCAGCACTGATGAGAAGGCTCCCTTAACCTCAGAGCTTGCAGTGGCTGCTGGAAGCCCTGCCTGTGTCCCGAGTGTGCGTTGCTTTCTACACTTTTCTGTTTACTGTATACTGCATATGAGGTTATTACTGAGGGTGGGATGCATGAAGGAGGATGCACGTAGGACCTGACTGCAGTTAAATGCAATGCAATTTTCAACTTGTTTAATGTGGTACACATGATGTAATAGAAACTGTGGGTAAAACAGACTTGTTTGAAATTCTGTGGCACACCATGGCACTTTTTTTTTTCCACCCCCCGCGGAACCTAGGAGCAATGTTTACAGTTGTCTTAGCCCAAAGGGACAGTATTCTCTCTCTCTCAACACTGGATCCTAGGAAATCTGGGAGAAACAAGGGCAGCTCAAGACTGATGTCCGAAGCCTTGACTCTGGCTGTAGGATCACTTGGCAGAACTTCTTGGCAGTTGTCTTAGGCTCAAAGGAAATAAATGCAGATTTTAATAGCATGGTTTTACTTGATCTGGTAGATGTATGTAGTCTCGTGTTGGCATAACTCTTATAGACCACAAAATACTGTTTTCCCAGTTGGAGGGAACACAGTTATTAATTCCCTTGCAGTCAAGCTGTTTAGATTTTAATGATAAATAGAGCTCCTGGAAAAGTGAGATTTTAATCCTGGCTGGAACCGAATTAGTCTGGCATTGCTGTCTCCAAAAGTAAATCTATAATTCTTTGTGAGAATTACAACAGGGCTGGTGCTGTAGGCCTCAAACTGATAACACCCATTGCAATCAACAAAAGTTTCATGTACGCGTGGGGTTAGGCCCAAGAAAACAAACTCCCTAAATACAGGCATAGTACAATAGTGTTATTTTTGCCTTTTCCTAGAATAGTTTGTTGCTGTTTCTATCTAAATGCCATGTAACCTTTATTAGCCACTTTTGAGAGAACAACACACTGCACAGTTGGAACCCGCCTTTGAACGACAGGTTCAAGGCTGCTCCACTGAGGGCCTGGCTCAAGCCGGTGCAGGAGTAGCCTGGAGCTTTCCAAGGACGCCTTTGGGGTTGTCAGGTTCTTTGTGCTGTCTAGCATTTCCTTCTGCTGTGAAGGGTCTCTAGCTCAGTACTAGGTTGTCCGTGTGTTACAGCACTTCTGTGAAAGCACTTTCATTTTGCGATAGGCTTAGTATGATAAGAGAAAGGGATACTTATATATTATGATGTGATAAGGCTCATGGAATGGCCAGAGTGCTGGAAAACAATAGTTTCTTTTGTAGTTCATGGTCACATCAGGAGTACTGTGACGATATTCTGTAAATAATGTCCCATGTGTGCTCCAGGTATATCTCTACTGTAATCCTGAACAAGGCTGCACTAACACCGAAGGGTTTATCCCTCACTGGAAAATACAGGTGTCTTGAGTTTGTGGGTCTGGCTTTCTCCCAATGGTATGGCCGTTCACCTTATCGCATGTTGGGGGAGGCATAAATGATTTTCAGTTTTCACAGAAGTTGTAGTTCAACAGTGTTTAACCCCTGGAATGAGGAGGTGTGTGACCAGCACAAGGTAGTACTGGTGGAGTTCAGGCATGTCAGAAGCCAAAACTTAATAAGCGAAACTAGAAAAGCCCTTGGAAAGTATATGCAAATGAGCACTGACTATGCTTTTCAAGCAGCTCTCTCTGGTCCTTTCCCTTGTTGTCTCCGTGAGAAGGATTCCAGGTAGGAGGAAGAATTAGTTGCATTTTGTATTACTTGAGGATGAAATTTCCCTTGTACTCCCACTGGCAGCCCCATTACCCCGTGCAGTTCCATGACGCCCTATCCACACAGGTATCTGTATTTGCTTGCACGTCGTCTGCTTCATGTGGTAGAAGTGCACATGTAGGGAATAAATATTCCTTCTCCAGTATAGTTCTACCAGATAACTACGACCTGTTACGATACCTCACCTGTCTCTTTCTAGTCAGAAGCTAGGCTGGGGACAACAAAGTCATTGGGAAGTTGGAGCAGAGAATCCCATTTACTAAAAGGAAGTTTAAAAAGAAACAAACCCAAAAACGCACAAAAGAAAACAACCGCCTTTCAATAAACCTGTTGCTAAGGGTTATAAATAGGAATGGAGGACAAAATGAGGAACAGGATAGTGATATCCAGCTAACAGGAACATCTGTATGACAGGGAGATTTACTAACCTACAATAGTTTCCTAAGGGACAGGTGCAAGTTATGTTGAATAGGTCACAGATCTCTGGATTTCACCATGCACGACTGGTAGGAGGGTAAATGAGTGCAATCAACATGACTTGCTAGAGAAATGAGCACTTAATAAAAACTACTCAAGTGCTTAAACACTTGAGAAGTCTGAATCTCTTTTAAAGCCATTTCTGCACTGGATTCTTGTGATGTTTGACTCTGTTGAAATACCTGAATTGTCAGAAGCATGATTGTTCATGAAGGACAAGGCTTCTAGGGCATCGAGCCAAGGATGTTCGTCTAGTGATGTTGCATCTGATATTAGGTGCCTGTTGTAGTACTCAGTTAGAAAAAGTAGTTTCCATTTTGGATGCTCCAAATAGCTAACGGTATGTATATATTTATACACTATATATATATATATTTAAATGTATGCTTGGTCCTTCTTTGCCAAGTGAATAACTTCCTCTACAGATCCTTGATCTGTATCTGTAAATCTGTGTGCAATATGATTTTTAATTTTAAAACTTTGATATCTGTATGATCTTTCATAGAACAGGCAAACAAATCACATCCTGTCCTTTTCCAAAGGAAGAGCATTTCAGTAGTATTTTTCCAAGAGTGCTTTATCTTCTGTAAAATTCCATAAAATCTTCAGAATAAGTGCAAGGTGGGTTTTTGTTTTCTTTATTTTTCAACTCTAATGTGCCTATTAATGTTAGCTGAAGATATGTACTAAATCTGTAAGGAAACTGCCCTAGGAATCTGTCTGCACACAGCAGTAGTGAGGATTAGCTGGTTGTCTAGGATAGATCAGTTTATCCTTCTTAAAAGAAGGGCAAAAGAGTCATTCTGAATTTATAGGCATAGAAACTTGAAACATAAATTGCTGTGCTCCGTGTAACCATGTGCTAAGATGGAGGAAGACAGCCACGTATTTGCTGCTCATGCACTTGGAGAAGATATTCCTCTCTCTTTTAGGCAACATGTTACGTAATTGGTCAGGCCTGTCTTACTGGAAGGTCACTACCTTCCAATAAAACATACACATGGGTGACTTTTACATTGGTTTGCCTGGCTTAGTGAAGTAGTTTATCATAACTTCTCTTTTTTTGGCTTGACACAAAAGAAGAGGGTGGATAAAATCCAGAATCAGGTGTCTGGTTTGAAGAGGAGTCTATCTTAAATATGCTTCTCCCACATTTGCTCAAGGAGACACACCACACTCCTGGTATTGGATTCAAGATATCTTTCTTGAAGCTGTTTATCCACTCTCATGACTTAAAAAGGTATGTAAAATGCCAAGTCTTGAAGCGTAGATTTTATCTCATCTTCATAAATGGTATGTACTGCCAAATTAGAATAGACATTTAGGGAACAGTGGTGTTGAGTAGAAATTGCTGCAATTTCAAGTGGCTACAGAGGTGGATGTTTTGGTTCGTTAGTAATTTGGACTTTGTAATCCTGAGTTTACCAGGCCATATTTCAGGACAGTATTTGCAGCATTTATGCTTTTAAAAACAAACAGAAAACCCCCCAAACCAAAGAAACTGCATTGTTTTACTGAAGAGTCATTAAACAAGCTGACAAAAGGATATAGCCAAATAAAAATAGGCTGCTTTTTTTCCAGAAAAAAGGGCAATTAGATCTTATGATTGTGCTGCACCCTGTAGCAAGTGGGGTTGCTGTAGTGGAATTAAGGAGTGAACACACCCAGTCTGAAATGTGAGGCTTAGTTTTCAGCTGTGAGTTATTCCTGGTTATGATCTCATTTTATGCCATGAAAGTGATCAAATAACATTAGCTCCTGAGTGTAATTTTTTTCAAAGGACGATGCTTATGAAAGTCAAATGGAGCCCTGGCAAGACTCCAAAAAGCTGTGAGAATTTGACAGTAAAAGCATGAGTTAAATGCATGAAGATTTGCATTCCAAAATCCAAAACCTTTATTCATGCTGAACGACTTGAGGCTATATTTAGTTACAGAAATCCAACACTTTACTTACCTTTAAATGTTGGTGTTTCATTTTTTCCTCTTCTACTTTTAGACGTTTCTGTGTAATTTCTTCTTGCAGTTTTCTTTTGTCCTACAAATCAGGAGAACAATAAAACTTTGTTTAGAGAAATTATTTGTTGCTAAAAAAAATGTTTAAAGGTTGTTCAGTGAAATCAATCCATGCAAATAAAATCTTATTTCAAAGCTTGTATGGAACGGAGGCAGCGCATAATTCTCAGCAGCAGCTCCTGTGTCCTGTGCAGGTATGGTTTCCATTACTCTCTCTGAAGTATGTTTAAATTTGCTAATGACCACAAAGCAGGGATGATCCAAATTAAAAATAACTTACTACTGGCAAGAGTAGGAGAAGAAACTAGGGAGAAATAACATTTGAGCAAAGTCGTACATGCAAAAATGAGGTTAGAAATGGGTTCTAACTAAAATTCCTAAGGCAGCCCATCCTTCTAGGAGAGGAAAGTCTGCATGGTCTACACACATGATACATCACTAAATGGAATAGGCTGTTAATGAATCCAGCACTGAGTTTATGTATCTTGTGGCTAATAGCTGAAGTAAACAGGATTAAACAAAGACTTATAAATTTATTTCATTATTCAAATAAGGGTGAAGATGAACAGAGAAATGTAAAATGTTTCATAGATGTTGTTGTTACCTCTCAATTTTAAAAAAAGTTCATTGTGCAAAGGCTGATTTTGTGGCTGCTTGACTTTAGAAGGAAAAACCTCTGCTGGTACTGGTCTATCATAGTGCCACCTTCATTCTTTTTGCTACAGATTAGAAAATTCAGATAGAAAAAAGGAAACGAGTGAACAGTCTCTGGGTGCTGGCAACGCTTGAGCCTCTTGTTCCTTTGGATAGCTGCTGTCACATGGGGTGTCCTTGTGGCCAAATGCTGGTTTAGTACTTTGTGTCTTCAGCAACCAGTGGGAAAGAAATCATGCCAAAAGAAACTACCTTTTACTCTTACAAGCTGTATTAGTAGGCTATTCTCTTGGTTAGCCTTAATGCTATAAAATCCTGTTACTGGACATGCCAAGTCTTGCACTTGTTTCCTGGTATATTTTAGGGAAGTAAATTAAGTCTGTTGTCCTGTGCAGAAGTGTTTGCTGGCTGGAGGCTGATCTCCCTTTCCTTTTAATTAGAACAGATTACTGATAGAATTTTTTTTAATGAGTCTGTTTTCAGACAAGTATGGTTTAGGAAGGAGTTAAGTTCTTCCCAAACACAGGAAGAGAGACTTGTCCTTTCAGCCCACCTGAGGAACCAGCTGTGCATAAGGAGTCTAGAAAGTAAGAAGTGCTGGGGAGGTGTTCTCCACTGTTTCCCTGGGATCTGGAAACAGGAAAAGCCATAGTGTGTTGGCTGAATCACTGCAGTTACTGGAAGTTAGAAATTGGCAGTGGGGCCAGAGGCTCTAGAGACGCTGTTGAAGGGTGGGAAATAGAAGAAGCCACCTAGCCTTGTGGAGATCGAGGGCAGGAGTGTGGGCTGGCCAAGCACAACTGGTGGTGTGCTAGGGTTTAGTAGGTGAATGAGTGTCAGCGATCTCTTGTGGTCTGTGAAGTGCAGTAGCCACCTACAAACACCTTCTGTACAACTTTTCCTTGCTGGTGCTAGTCTGCTTCTGTAATACACTGAACAGAGCACTAGAGGATCTTACCCCAAGATGCACCCTACCCTTATCTCTGTAGTGGTTTTGAGTTTTACCAGAGCTCTTGAATACAGTTAACAAAGCGGCTGAGTTAGCATCGCTGCCATCTGTAATTTTTCTGAATGTCACTTTTTAGAGACATTAACCAAAAGCTGCTATGCTGGATTTTACTCAACCTGTCCTGATTTTGGAGACATCTGATCTTTGACCTTCACACCTTTCCTTAATTGGGAAATGCTCCTGGTCTTATTGTATAAATGGCCTTTAAATAACCCGTCATCTGATGAGCAAAGTGTGACAAGAGCTTGTGTTTACACATTATTACAATTCTTAAGGAAACTTCTTTTTCTTTACTAAAGTTCTGGATAAGATTCTTAGCCAGATAATGAACTTTTACTTAAAATATTTTTTAATATTATAAACCAAGTAAATGTAAATAAACTTTTTGTACCAGTGGATATGTGTACTAAGAGTTTGTGTAGTCTGAAATGAGTAGTAGTACACAAAAATACTGTATAGAAAGAAATCAAGAGTGTAAAGGCACAAAGAACTGCATTTTAAATTAACTGTGTAGTAAGGAACCTATTCAGCAATGAAACTTTTGCCTGTTTCTTTTGTTAGAGGTCTACATTACTTTTGCATCCAATATTTTTTTTTTAAAGTTTTCTACTTGTATCTTTTGGTGTTCTGGCATGTTTTAATTTCACTGGTAATAAACATCCATTATACAGTTATACAGATTAAATACGTTGAAATGGATTGTCTTTTCTATATCTAGTCAAAGCTGAAGGTCTAAGGCCAGAAGCTAAATTCAAGGCAGATGTATGAGGAATGGTTTGTTGTTTTTTTTTTAACCTTGTATTGCCAAAATAATTTTTAAAACCTGTTAGGACACTTCCTACAGTGTATTCTGCTATGCTGTCGGCAAATCATGTCTTGCTGTACAAAGCTTTGATTATATATCTAATGAAATAAATGTTTGTTCCTATATAGCTAAAGGGATCCATACTTCTACTAAACTTCATACTCTGTCGCTGTGGATAATCAGGTTGCTGGAAGAAGTCCTCTAATCCTCTCTCACTGTGATCTCGTCAACGTGAGCAAGATTTGCGTTTTATGAAAGAGCACTTTCATCCCTTCCTCTCTGGTGTGCATCAGTGCAAGGTGAGGCTTGAGCCTTGGTCCTCATTTTCACTCCTAGTGAAACACATAGATATCTTTCCTGAATTTTGAGCATAGAAAAGAATTGTGTTCTAAACTGTGTCTCTCTGAAAGAAAGAGAAACACATCTGCAGCACACCTAGCAGTGTCTTGCCAGGGGTCCTGTGTGCCAAGTCCATTAGTTCGTGTCAGTGTTCCACAGTGGTGCTAATGCTGGTCTGCTTGGACCCGTGGCAGATGCCATGTACTGTCAAAGCCAATGGAGCAGCTGATGTTTTAGCTCATGCATTTCTGTTTTCATATAGTTTTCCAGAGGCGATGCTTGGTTATTGAGGGCCCTTATTTGGACATATGGACACTTCAGTCTTATGTCATGGGACTGCAGAAGTGTCATAATTCAAACCTTTACTCACAATTCAAATAGTCTATCATTTTTGTTTTCCTAGAGAATGGAGGATTTGATGAGAAAGGAGGAAGTATAAGGTTCCTTTTTGACTGTTTTGTCTCAATGGTTGTCACAGCAAATGCTAAAGCTTTTGTATTTTAAGATACATCAGTCTCTAAAAATGAAGCATTTGATTTTTTAAATTGTTATATTCTATATACACTAGCAGCAGGTGGAAGCTACGCGACAGATACAAACAGCTCATTTTCAGAGCTGTGGGATCCTCGAGATCTTAAAGGAGTACTAATAATAGGGTTTTTCTTTTTGCTTTGTTACATAGAGAAGATATGAAAAAGAATTTGAAACTCCCTAGGGGCTCTGTGAGAGCCAGATGCTGTAAAGGAGCCAGGCATTTAACAACAGAAACCAATCAGGTTTTAGGCGAGGGTAGTTGTTTACTGCTCTGGGTGCCCCCAGCTATTCTCTGTTAAATCCTTTATAACATACATCTTGTAGGTAGTGCTTGACATTCCCAGGCATGTTGCTTGGGACAAACCTTCCCAGAGCCCCTGAGTAATTGTAACGCGTTGTTTTCTTTGACAACTCACACTACAGATTCTCAAACCTGATAACTGTATTTAGGCTCCTTCATTTCTGCAGCGCATTATAACAAATACACTGAGTGTTTAAATTAAATGCTCTCAACCGATGAAAGTACAGAGCATATCGTTCCTTCATGCAGCAACTGAAATAAATGAATTCGTGGCCAAAACCCAAATGACTTCCTATTTCCTGTAATGCAAGACACTGAAAGCTATCACAGTTTCTTAAAAAAAAAAGCATTTCTCCAGTGTTCATCTGGAGGCAAAGCAGCAGCCAGAGGATGCCAACCATAGTATGTTCATAGGAGTCCTCATCAGAGAAGCATGCTGGCCCATTTCTCCTGCTAGATACCAGGAAGTCTAAAGCATCGCAAAGCCTGGACTTCTCTGGAGTGCCAAAACATTTCTTATCATTTGAGCCCGTACACTGGAGCCAAAGTTCAGGTTATAACTCTGGCTCAAACACCGTTACAGTTAAACAAACATACTCTAAACCCTCTAAAATATTTCAAATTACTTATCGTGGGCTTGAGTCAGGTCTCCAGTAACTACGATAAATGGGCCTGTTGGTGTTTCCCAAGTATCGTAATTAAAAAACAACCTATTCAACTTCTGTAGATTTCCAGTTATAGCTTCTCACATGTGTTTTGGTTCCAATAAGGTATTTTTTGACTCTGGTCACCATTTTTTCAGCCAGTAGTATTTGTTTCACAACTGATCTATCATGCTAAGGCTGCAAAAAATACCTGTGTTCCCATTATTTGTTTTTAAAGGTTGCCTGTGAGTAAGTGATCCTTCTGCAGTTTTCCTTTCATCCAAAAGGGCCACATTTTGTTTCAGTTTAATTCTTTTGTAACTTCTGAATAGGTTTCAGTGGAGATCAAATCAGAGGAGAATTTGGATTCAGCCATTTTTGTTATATCGTGTAATATTCCTTTACAAAATAGCTCAGTCATTCCTTTAAAACACAATCTTTTGAATCGGAATCCCTGTAGAAGAGAAACTAAAAATGTTTCTAACGTCTTCAGCATAAACTTCACTGGGTCTCCCCCCCACCCCCTCTGAAAACAGACAGGTAGGAATTTGCTTCATCCAAGCTTGTCCTTTTTTACTGCTCAGGCAATTCAGAAATGGTATTTAATTCCACAGTGCAAAATGGAAAATCTCTTCTCTCTCAGTTTTGTTGTGAAATGGAGAAAATTGATTTGTTCTGGAATTCTCTAGCTGCCTTTTGACCTGCTGTCCTTCAGGCAAACATTCAGCTGTGGTGATAGTAATATGTATTTTAGACTGTCCAGTAGTGATTTGCACGCTTACTTTCACTGCTTTGAATTAAATTTGAAAGTGCAATACAACCCATAATAAAGTAAGTACAAGCAAGTTTGCTGTCTTAAAGCAATATCTTTAGAAATTAGAATTAAAAAGTGACAGTTTCAAGCAGATAAGTCACTTTCCTTTTATGTCATGGGTAAATCATTATTCAGAAAACAGACAGTGGCTCATTAACACAATACTACTTCTAAGCTTTTTCTTTTTTTTTTTCATAGTGAGTTATAACTATAGGCACTTACTGTTATGGCCTGGAATCTTTCTTTCAGCAATTCGGCTTCCTCCATTCTAAAAATCAAAAACAGACAAGTAGTGAAGGAAAACAGAATGAGACCATAAGCAAAAAGCCTCCTGGTAGGGCTACAAAAAAAGCTGAGGTGATTTGATCCAATTCCAGAGCAGAGAGAAGGAAGAATTTTTGACTTGTCAGGAGAGTCGCTGAACAGATGAGCAGATTCGTCCAGACAGACACATGTAATGAGGGTGTGTAGAAGAGGCAGACGTGGAGAGTGCTGGCATGAGTTGACTGACAAGTTGGAACAGTGGAGCACAAGCCCTTTTCCTTCAGAAGCTGCCAACTCTTTGTTTTAATGTGCTCAGTTACCGTGCCATTGCCTCCTTAACTGTTAAATGCCCAAACCCAAATCTTCCAGGACCATGGTAGAAGTGAACTTTTATTATACTCCGATTTCTCTTTCTTCCCATTGTCCGTGCTCCATAAATAGGCATTTTAAACTTACTTAGTATTCCTATTTGTTCTGAAACTTATTTCACCTGTGTGTTTTAACCTGCTGTCATGTTGGCACTGTACATGGCAAGGGGGGTTTTGAGATGGCAATTTTTTATTTTTTTTTTTTTCCCCCTAGATGAAATTTTTAGAGAAGCTGTGTTTGTAGTTGGAAGAATGTTTTAGAACTGCTAACCTGAAGTAAAGTAAACTTTAAGCAATCAGGTCTGTCACTGAATGCAAGTGTTAATCTGTGCAATTCCTGGTCAGCTCTCTAGGACTCAGGGGAAGCTTTGTCTAAGTAAGGATTTCAGGATCATCATTTCAGTGTTACCAAGATGAGTCTAAAATGCCAGTGGGTTTCCATTCAGCTGACTTGAAGGGATTTTTGCTGTTAACTTCTGCTGAAAGCAGCATTATTCTCCTTAAGGGATAGCATGTGTTTCGACCTTTCCAATTACATGAGCAGGACTCAGCCTTCTGAAATCCATGTAGGAAACTTGCAGAACAAGTGGAATGGCCTCTAGTAAAATCCAGCTGTGGAAAAAATTCTAAGCGAGATAAAGCTGAATTCAAACAGCATAAAGACATAATGTGAATCTGGAATCCCTTTGTTACCCTTGGTATCATGTAACCCAAGTCTTTATAAGGACACCAACAGGAGAGTCAGTCAGCATGTTTGTTAGGTTTTTTTATCTGCTAATTGACTGAGATGAGTAAACTCAGCAGGATTTAGTGGTTTCGCTTTACATGCCAGTACAGAGACCTGAATCTTGGTGGCAAATCAGGCTCATTACTAGCAAATTCTCAGATTCTACAGGATTGAGTGCTTGATGGTGAAGTTACATCCTCATAATTCATTATGAATCAATATTTAACTTCAGTTTTCACCTTTGTAGTATGTCATCACTTATCCATATGCACAAGCAGACTATCCCCCTCCACACTGGGATTAGGGATGCATTAATGTTTTGTTTACACTGTGATCCACCCTGAGCTTTTGTTCAAACTTGCAAAGACCCCATGCTTTATTCTTCAGTGCAGATTTTTTTTTTAATATTAATATATGCCTCATTTGGTCAGCACCTGAAATTAAAAAAATTACCACATGAAAGCAAATGTGAAGTTCAAAGGCAAGTGTACTGAGGTATATCAAGAGACAGATTACATGGGAATTTAAATGTTTGGTTTATGGATTTGAGAATAAATTCAACCTCCTCACTGAATTAAGTATATTCTTGCTGTAGAAGCCAATAGAGAGACAGTCTTTCTGTTTAGTCTTTCATGAATTAGTATAGCCTGCCTTATATTTTGGAAAAGAAAGAAACCAAACTTATTTCATATTTGTCTTCTGTGAAGTTCATCTTAAAATTTAGATGTGTGTGTGGACTTCAAAATGTTTAAAAATACTTAAAGCAGCAAACGAAATCTGTTTTGGGCCAGACTCTGTACTTGGATATGAATGAGATTCCATTCTTAATAAGTGGAGAAAGGAGATCAGCGTTTCAAGTTCAAATTAAAATCAATGGGATTGCATTGCTATGAATTTTTATGATCTAAAATACTTTCCTAACATTATGCTCCAAAATTATTTCAGTGCTTTTAAAAACCTTACTTGTGAATGTTATATATTTACGGACCAGAAAAGTATTTAACATCTTTCCCTTATCTAAACCCCCAGTAAGTTGAAGTAACCTGAAGATGGTTTCTAAAATGATTCTTCCCTTTTTAAGTGACCATTATTTGGAATGTATGTAAAGCCCACTTTAAACATTTGCATTTGTATTAAATCATATATATCCCCTTGCTAGGCAGGATTTGTTGTTCAGTTGGTAGGTTGTTTTCCAGTTATCTTAATCCTATTCTAAATGAGATTTATGTGCAAGAGAAGAAATGGACCAGCTGTCATTTTGTCTGCCCCTTAAGCCTGCTTCAGCAGGAGGAGTATCCACAGTGTTCTAGGTTAGATCAGCAAATCTCAACAGCTGTGTTTTCAGTCTGCACAATTCTCAGAACAAGGTTTTTCACAACTTGCCTGCCAGAATTATAGCCAGAGGAAAATACCTGTTCTGAAAGGCTGGAGGGGGGTGGGATGGGGTGGAGAAAAAGGTAACTTTTGGAAGAGTAATGTGCTAGCCTGTGATTCTGTAGCTAGCAACTGTTTGTTTGTTTTTGTAGAACAGATTCTGAGTTATGCAGAAAATGTTTGTTGTATTACAGGATGAGTCATACAGGTTGGATGTATGACATTCACTTCTTCTGTTCATTTCCAGTTTGCATTGGGTAGGAGTAATAGTGAGAATCTAAAGTGCAAGATGAAAGAACTGCATTATGAAACCTTACAGAAAAATTAGTGGGCATTTAGAAGAATGCAATATCCCGAACCAAAAGCTAGAAGCAGGATGACAGAAGCACTATCACAGCTGGAAATGCAAGCTCCATTGCCCATTTCTGGAGCAAAGTCTTAGTACTGACTTATTGAAATCCTCTCACTTCAGAACTGTAGCAGTTGTCCCTGGCCATACTCTACAAAAAAACCCATCCTCAATTCTGCTCTTACTCATAACATTGAGATTTCTTTTGAAACAAGTTATTAACTGGAAGTAATACATGTACTGTGAGCTGTAGATTATTGTAGTAGCAAACAGTTGCTTCCAAGAAGAAACATCTCATTGAAGGTAAGGAGGAAGAAGCTTTCACTTTTTGAAAAAGTGAGTTTGAAGAGAATGGAGTTGATCAGATTGTTACCGGTTAAAAGCATAGCCTATGCTTCTTAGAAAGGGTGGTTACTGAGTTCTGTCATCTTAACTAGTCTGATTATTTTGCTTTGTGATGAGCTGCCTTCTGTAGCTGTGTTTGAAACAGGGAAATGGCATTTTAGACTTGGTATCAAAGTGAATTTTACAGTAAGAAAACATACTATCCCTATACATCTGTCTTCATGTAGCCCTGAATCTTTGACAGCAGAGGAATGGAGAGGAGACAAATTGTATTGCAAATGTCTGCTGCAGCATCCTGGCAACTGGCCTGAAGGGCTGGTGTCTGGAATGCCTCAGCTGATTGAGAAAGGGTTTCTTCTACAGCTAGAACCAAGATTTTGCATTGTAAAGGTGAAAAGCCAACCAGATACAGAAATTGGAAGATCTAACCCCTTTTGTTTATTCCAGATGAAATGTGTACAAATAGACAAGTAAAGGCTTTGGGCACTTTCTCCCAAAATGTGTTTCTTTTTTTTTTTTTGAGAGACTTTCTCATTAGCTGTATGTTATTTTCCGAAAGAAACAAGGTTCATTTGTCTCACTCAAAGGTTGGTTTTGAAGGTTGTTTTCACCATTAGTCTGCAAAGTACTTCCAGCCGTTTTAGTCAACAGTGCATCGACGTTACACAATAAGCAGCAAACAGCTTTTGTCTAGGATACATCCAGCTGAGGAACTCTCCTGGTTCTATCATCATGGTGATAGATACAGATATATATATTAAAAAATATAATTTTTTTTTTTTTTTTTGCTAAAAAGCTTCAGACAGTTACACTCCTCAGTAGTGGTAAACTTAGCCCTCAGTAAGTAAAAGTCCAGGGAAAGAATACTATCCAGAAGCAGTGCCTATCACATTACATTTGTTTTACTTTAACCTGATTTCTTTCATATTATAAATAACATATTTTCATGTATCCATCAAGTTATAAATTCCAAGCTAAACTGGAAGGTGTTTAATGAAAAATGTACGTGTTAATGAGGAAAAAAGCTTTAAAGTGAGGATAACCTAGAGAGATGAAGTTAAAAACTATCACCAGAATATAACTTTCTATACATGAATGTGTATATATGCAAATATGTATTAAAAATGTTTAAATATTGCATCTAGGGCTATGTATAACTACTGGCCTAGTCTTGTGTAGCATGTCTGTGGGAGACTTTCTCATTGCTTGCTTTCCTTCTGTGGCTCCTACATCTATAGCTTTCCAGCCTCTCCGTTTGTTGGTCACTAAATCTTTAATGACCTGTTTAGCATGTGGGATTGCCCGACCCTTATCAGGCGAATACAATTTAAGATGTTTTCTTTTATACTTTAGTCGGAGTCCAGATTATATTAGCCAGTATGCTTAAAGGTATGTGATAAATCGGAGGAGAGAAAAAAGCCTTATGTCTCTCCAAATTATGCAATGTTAGAAATTATCAAAAAATGTGTACATTTTTTGGATTTTACAGGAAGTTCATAACAAAACATCTGCCAGCTCTCAGGAGGGATTAAAATTTTGCTTTGAAGGCTAATTCTGGAGAACTAATTCCCAGGCAGGTCTTTTAACATTAATTTCTTTTACTTAAGCAGAGCATTATCTGAGTATCTCAGTTTTATACAATTTTATGAAGCTAAACTCTCCATTCTTTACTTGAGCAGACGCACCCCCTGAGTCTCTGGGAGGAAAAGCCTTCAACTATTATTTCTGTTGGTACAACTCCCTTCCTGTTGCTATTCATAACTATGAATATATTAAGTCTTTAAAATAGAACTAAAGAAACAGCTGTTGGGCATTGCCTTCAATTGTTTTTACAACATTGATTATTTTAACCATATTGTATAATAAATTTGTTTGTCAGGTACCTTTCAATATCACAGAGAAGTTTAGGAATGCAGCGCAGGCTCTGCCAGCTCCTCCGCGGTAGGTGCGTGTATCCCGTGCGTAGCAGAGCCTGGCTGTAACTGCTGTTGGCCTAAACACGGGTCGTTTTGCCCCTGTGGTCTAAAATTACACAGTGAACTTTATCAAAGTCGTTTGATTATTTTGTCATCAGCTAAGCATGGGTTTTGTAGCCTTTTTGATGCTCCCAGACACCGGTCAATTCTCAGCCTCGTGTGTTTTGGAAATGTTTTATGAAACTGAACACGGGAGGTTTTCCGAAGCAGCTTTCAGAAAGTGCTGTCTGTCATTTAAAAATCACACTTCAGTGAGTAGTTGATGTGTAATTACTGTGGTGATATTAAAGGTAAGATTCTAAACAGAATCTGTTCAGGTGCCTAGATAACTGGTAATATTGTGGTTTGTTTGCTTGGTTGTTTTTTTTAAATGTAAACTGAAATAAATGAAACCACAGAGTCTGAAATACTCAGGATCAGAGCCTTAAACGTGCTGTAGAATGCATTGCTTGCAACCTGGCATTTTCCAGCTGCTGCAGAGACACGCTTCTAAGAATAGTGCAGAGTTTTAAATCCTCCCCAGCCAACTGTGTGGGGAATTTTTAGCAGGGCTCTGAGAACAAGCTTTAGTTGTGTAGTTTGGTTGTGTTTCATTAAGCGAAACCAAATACCCCATAAGCAGTGCCAAATCCTGGGGAAAGTAACAAAACCCGGGCGGGTATCATCCTGGTCAGAGTAAGGTAAACTGCAGGATGTTCTTCTGATTCTTGTTTTCTGATGCTCTCGGAGAACACGGAGTACAGTAGTGATGCTTTGGTCTAATAGGCTTCTGTAGGACCGCAGAGCAAAATCAGGGCT
Source organism: Eurystomus gularis (assembly GCA_013400335.1). NCBI lineage: Eukaryota > Metazoa > Chordata > Aves > Coraciiformes > Coraciidae > Eurystomus > Eurystomus gularis. The sequence goes on from VZZY01007608.1 coordinate 84,006, forward strand.
TTGCGAGAAAGATTTTTGTGAACGCTTAGTGCTAGGTGCGATGTCTCTGAGTACAAGTGCTGCTGGTGAAAGCCTTGAAAGTATGGATGATTTGGTCTGGAAGACAGAGCTGAAGTAGGAATTCCTTAGGAGAAAACTCTTCTTCTGCAGCTGGAGCTGGCGGGGGGTGCAAGAACAAGAACGGAAGCCATTCAGCATGTTCTGCGAGTGGCCAGCTTCTTGTTTGCAGGCTGAAGAATGGAAGCTATGTAGGTTACATCAGTTGATTCCCATCTTCTGAGGTGTGGGCAGAGCACTCACTCTGCTCCCCTGGGAAGCTGCCTAACCAGCCTGTGCCTGTCACAAGGTCTACCCTGAGCATTGAAGCTCAGGTGTTCTGCAAGATGGGATCAGCCTTATCTGATAGCTCTCAGCAGAGCAAAGAGAAATTACTGCTTTCTCCACCCACACTTCCAGTCACGTTTTCCAGCCACTTTCCTTCCTCTGACTACTCTGTGAACCAACTGAATTTGCTAATCTGTAAGGAAAGCAATTAAAAAACCCCTCCAAAACTAAACCTAAACCCCCAAATCCATGAGTGTCTGCTGTGCCAGTGAGCTGAAAAGGCTCAATGGGAGATGAGAGGAACAGTAACATTAAGGAGTAAGAAGGAATGGGATTCTGGCTTGGAGACAAGCAGCGAGGGGAGAAGGGTGGAGGGAATGTGACTCTTTTGGCAGCAGTAAGTTGCTCAATGAACGCAGCCATCTTGCAGGCCTCAGGCTTACCTTAGCACAGTGGTCCAGGGGCCATGAGAGACCTCCTGCTGACGTGTATAACAAGCATGTATGCTTAGCTGTTTATCTGAAACCTGAAACTGCTGTGAAAACATGATGACTTCAGACTCTGGCAATCCTTCCTGTGCTTCCAGATACTTAGTATCCTGTGCTGTGGGTGGGCAAAAAATATCTCACATACAATTTGTTTTGCGTAAGCATTTCCAAGTATTAATGGAAAAAAATACATGATAAGATTATGCAAAACTTTATTGTTAGCAGAGCAGATAAGATTATTTAAGGCAGATAGCACTTGTTGCAAATAGAGGCCTTCAGTGAAGAAGACCTATTTTTTTGCTGAGGAGCTTGTTATTTGGAAGCAGTAGCTGAGAAAATCTCTCAACTTGTCGGTCGCTCACACTGTTGCTTTCAGCTGTCCCCTGTTCCTTTGCAGTGTCGGGTAGGTCATCTGAATAACACGGGGACTCTGAACGGCTGACGCCTGCTGCGTGGAGCACCAGGCCATGCAGCGCGAGCAGCTGAAGCTGAATAGTCATCCGGATGCCTGTGAGAGTATGTCACCAACTTGTTTTTCAATAGATTCAAGTATCTCACTTCTGCTTCTCGGACCACTGTGTATTTACTTAACCCCTTGCATAGAGTGGTGACTATTAACTAGGAGCAAAAAAAATTCGTATCATATGGCTCCCTTTATTTTTCTTGTCAGATTTGTTTTGATTGTCAGGATTTCAGACTTGTTTCGTAGCCCCATTTTCTTACCAGAAAGGTAATATTATCTTCCTTCTTTCACCTGAATCTGAAGTGGATCCTCTGAGTGAGATGAGACTGTTTGCTTGGTATTCACTTAGGCTGAAATTACCTGAGAAGTTTGAACTGGTGTAATGGCTGTGTGGTGCTGAGAAGAGGCATCCTGCTTCTCTCTGTCTGTCCTGCACACGAATTCCCACATCTTACTTGGCTGTCTGCTCACTGAATCTGCTCGCTGAGCTGTCAGGAAACTAACGAAGCGAAAAGGTGGCTATTGCTGAGCTAATGAAGTCAATCATTGCCCAGAGAAGCCTGATGTGTGCCAAAACGTGGTAGAGGGCAGAGTGTGGAACTGTGGCTACTGCAAAATGCAAAGGAGGGGGGAGAAGGAAGAAAGGGAAGTGGTGGTAAGATGTTAGATAAACTAAGATGTTAAGTGTAAATTTACCTTTCCAGACTATTTAATACAATGTGGGGAAACCTTTTTTCTCCCCCATGAAGGCTGAATAGGTCTTTCAAACACTGTTGGCTGATCAAAGGTTAATATTTTTCTACCATCCATTAATAATGTAAAAACCCAATCTGGCTGCAAGTTCAATGAAAGAATATTTTGGGAAATATAAAAGCTCTTTTCTTGTCATATATTCTCGGATGTGAATAAGTTCTTCACCTGGTAGCCAAGCTAATCTGCAGCTCATGATACTGCTTAATCAGATGTAATTTCAGAGAGTATCTTTGCAAGTTTCTCTTCAGCCTAACAGGCAAGATCTTTGGTTGGTTGGGAGTTTCATTGTGGTTTTTATAGGTTTCTCACTGTCCAGATGTACCTGGAGACTGATGGCCTGCAAAGGCTGGAGTTGAATACTATTTTAGAATCACAGAATGTATTGGGTTGGAAGGGACCTCCAAAGGCCATCCAGTCCAGCCCTCCTGCAACAAGCAGGGATTTGAATAATTTATCTTAGCAAAACATTTTAAAATTTGAAAATATACCTTTGCATTTAGCCTGTAGGTGTGATGACTTTTTGAGAAGGGCTTTGGTGCGTAGTGTTGATATGGAAAAGGGTCTTGTCAGGTAATTTCTCATTTCACTAAGTATTATAATAGCTTGCTGTAAAGGGGATCTGGCTACACTGACACACAGTCGATGCAGTTAAGAGACTTTAAAGAAGCTGCTTCTTGGGGTTTGGATTAGAAACTTAATCCACATTTCTTGCTTATAATCATCACTGGATTGGTGTTTAAAGGAAGAATCAGGAACACTTTAGCAATATTAGTTAACTGCTATCATCCTTTAATTTACTTGGCCTATTCTCTTGTTTTGCGTAATGCAGCTCAGGATTGTAATCAAAAGTTGTCATTATTTCATGTCTGCTCAGTGCTTGTATGACGAGTTTAATATTCTCAGTTTCCAGTGGACCATCAGCAATGGGAAAACCACCAAGGAATGGGTAGCACACGCGGTCGTCTGTCCTTTCGCTGAAGGAATACCACATGCTAGTTTAAGTATCAACAGCTTCTCACATAGTCTGCACTTCAAACACCAGTAAAAGTTAATAGTGAATTCATACATGCTTATTTTTTTCTGCTGAGATTCAAGAATGTTCTTTATAAATACCCTTTCTCCAGTTGTATGAAGTATATGTGACTGTAGATAGGTTCATATTAATACTTGATTCTCATAAGAGCCTCTTGTGTTCGTATTGCATGGAATTTATACCATAAATCTCAATAACTGTTGCGTTGATTTATTGTTGAGTTGTTTAATGTTGTAACCCAGAAATGGAAGAGCTAAAGTTAGATATATCAAACAACTTCAATAACGTCATTTTACACCTCCACCTGGCAGAGGAAGGGACTTTTGGGGACCTAACGATCTATCTGAAGGAAATGGGGGCTTAAAAACAGCTGAGGGATCTTGGCTCTCTTTAGTCCTAAGAAACGTCCTACCTTAACATCATATTGTTCTGAAGTGATTCTTTTTACCAGTTTGAGTGCATGGAATTTATTTCATGGTTGACACAGCTCCATTTCATATTTTTTGAGCATATCAAGAGAACTTCATGCCTTTTAATCATATAGGTGCATTTCTTATATCATCTCCCAGCCTCTCGTTAACCTCATAATTCTGTAAGTATCTCACTAAAATACTGACAGGCCATGATTTCAATGGCAGATTTTGAATACTGGTTGTAGCATAGTAGGTTAAAAAAAAATTTCCTTTTGAGAGTATTTCCCCACCACCACAAATTGAACAACTTCTGCATTGAAGAGGTGTACTGAGGGATACTTGCTCTTGACAGAGGCAGCAAATCACTTTTGTAGTAATCATTTGGCTTCTGAGAACTACAGAAACAAGTCCCTCTTTTTGGAAGAGCTGATTGCTGGCTTTCTGAAGCAAATTAAAACAATTTTTTTGAAGATATGTGCATGAATTCTCAAGAAGTGCAATCGAGATTAGAATTTGTATGCGTTATGATCACAGCTTTTAGCTACGTTTAGCTTAGTTTGGCTATGTTCAGATAATGACACTTTGTTGTGCTGGTTCAGCCATCACCATTTGATGCTGCCATCAGTTGCCTGATCACACAGGCCAACGCTGAACTCAGCAACACTCCCCCAGAACTCTTCTTTCAGACACTCCTGCCATAGGTTCCTGTGGGCCCAGCTCCTCCACTGCCCACTGTGGTGCCAGCATCACCTGCTGGACACAACAGACAGAGATGGCTCCTCAGCAGCCCTTCACATGGAAGGACACCACCATGAGAGCTCAGCAAGATGCAGCCAACACCAACAGAAGCCACACCCAACAGGAAGCTCTTCTAACTAATCATCTTCTGGTTAATATAATCCTGGCCCCACCCACCACTCCAACCATGACCACCTGGGTGAGGGCGGAGCCACAGAGACACAGGTGGGCCAGGTTCTGCCTCTGGAACATGAAGCCAACAGAAACAAAACATTCTGCTAGGTTGTGACTCATCCACAGGTCAGCTCCAACTCGAGGTCCACAACTCAGGTTCCAGCACTTCACATGGGGACCTGTCCTGAAAAATAGGTGTGTTGGGGATTTTCAGAACTGTGTGAATGTCCCCTGCTTGCACTAACTGGGTTGTCCTGAGCTGATCTAACACTGCCCTTTGTGTGCTATCCTATGCAAGTTAGCAATTAGAATTAACAGTGCTGGTAGTGGAATGGGTCTGTTCAGCGGCTCCTGCTAAGGGGGTTAAAAGCAACTCTTCTTCTGAGTCCTCATTCCTTTCACTGTAACCTTCTGTCTTAATTGCCTTGCCGTTATGACAGCTTCAGCAGAACTGACAGCAGCGCCTGAGCTGCTGGCTGGTACCTTCTCCAAACTGATTGCAGCTGCTTTTCAAAAAACCTGGTGTGAGTCTCAGCCTCTTCCCCCCACTTCTGCTAGACATTATCCTAATCTTCAGTCTTTCTCTGATCCTATATTAATCCTATAAACCCCGAGCAAATCTGTCTACCTCTGCCAGTGTTTGTGAGGATGGTCCAGGATGACGGCTCTGTGTGCACACTCTGCACTGCCAGGCTGCCGTCAAAACCGACTCCAGTTTGAATGCCCTGGTTTAGCTGTCCCTAACCTAAGCAATTATGAAACACTCAGAGCAGCTTTTAGCTCTTGTAGGATATTCAGAAAATATTCCTCAGATACTGATCCCTCTCATGGTGTTGTGTGTAATGCTTGTGATGCAGGACTGCCTTTGAGTGAATGAAATTTAAATGCCAGTTTTGAGAACATGAATAATACAAGAATAGATATATAGGACAGCCTTTGAAAGATCATGAGCGTGACTGAAGTAATCAGGATTTTATTCTGGTTACGCAGGGCTTTCTAAGAGGAAGTTGAATCAGCAAAACACCTTGACTCTCGATTCTTCTTGTTTCTCTTCTAGAAAATTATTTAAATTCTTGAATTAACCTTTCCTTGAAAGTACTGCTTCACTTGTGATTTTCTAATTCCTGTAGGTAAAAGCGATCTGTAGTACTGCTGTCAAAAACATTTGATATAAAAGGCAAATATGCTAGAGACTGCCACAAGGCCTCCTGTGCTAAATTAACAGTTTTTGATCCACTTCCTATCCTGTTTTTTTTTCCCCATAAATATATTGCTATCTGCATCATGTGAATGAATCCTACAATTATTAGATCCTACAATTATTAGATCCTACAATCTGTTATCCTAGATTAAGCTCTTACTTGGTTTTTTTAATATTGTTTTGCCTTTAATTCACTTGGCCTTTCAAATGATTAGCCAACAAACTTTTTTCTGATTTACAGTAGCACTAGTGAGTAGCATTAGTGAGAATGACTAATTTCCATAATTTACAGTTACCTCTCATCTAGATACCCTCAGCTTCAAACATGAGTGGGATAAGAATTATTTTAATTCTTTGGTTTGTATATCTTTGATTATTCAATCATTTTGTCATTTAATCATTCTGAATAATTGGATCCTGCTGAGTAATGAACACTGTTCATGAACAAGGTGCAATCACTTTCCATGTGGATGTGGGATGAATAATTGATTAATAAACAATTTAAGATCTGCCATGCATTCTCATTTATCTGTAGGCTAAATTAGTAGTCTGCTTGGGTTAATCTCAGCACTTTAGAATTTTACAGAGGGTCTCTGATGGCATCTGACTCCAGTGTGCATAATTACAAAGCAGTTAGATTTGCCTAATTAGGCTTTTGGCTTTTTCCTTTCAAACTCTGGTTTGCAAGGGCCATATCAATAACAAACCATTATATAGGAATGGCTGAAGATCTTTATTTTCCTTTGGTCTTCTGCATGTTGTGAGTATTCTTCATGAGCAGTGTTTCATTGGGTTTTTTCTCTGACAATAATGCCTACCCGTGGCAAATAGACCTTTGCAGTGGCCCTCTGCAATTTAGAAATGACGAACTGCTCCATGTGTCTTTTGGAGTTCTAAGAAAGTGAATGGTATTTTTTTTCTTAATGCTCAACTGTATAGTAGACATAATGTAAATGATGGTGCTAGTTTACAATTATTATAATTCAAAATCAATACTGCTTAGAGCCAAAACAGTACAGTATTCACGGTGGTGGAGATTTTGATGTGCTAGTGTGCAGTAGGAAGACTGCTTGTTAAATCAAACTGTACGTGGCCTTTTGTACTCTTCAGTGTTTTGACCTGGGGCACTTTTTAAAAAAAAAATAAAATTATTGAAAGCAACTTAATGTCAAAACATCTGATCCAGCTGGGATTGTCTTCCTGTTAGGGATCTTGATCAGGCAATTCTTGCTTGAGGATTAATATATTGGCTGGGAAAATAATGTTATCATTGCAAGCTTTTCTTTGTTCCTTTAAAGAAGAATGTTAAAAGCTAGCAACGTGCAGCTTATCTTCATTGCTATATAAAAACTCTTGGTAAGAGAAGCTTGTGATATAGGAGTAGGGAACAATTTGACAACATTTTGAAGAAGAGTTGAGTGAACACCAAAATGAGGTTTTTGTGGTTTTTCTCAACACCATTAGGGCTCAGGATTAGTGTTCATAGTCCTGCATTAAATGAAAAGTAATGCTACTCAGTCAAGAAACAATTTATACATTTACCACATCATATTAAAGTTTGACAGAGTTGCTAGTGACTTCTAACAATGCTACTCTCCAGCTGAACTGCGGTGATATTTGAAGACAGTAATAGCTGCTTCCACAAAACCTTAAAGCCCTGGCTGTGGTTTCTCACCTTTGCAGATGTCATTTGCTCTTGAATGGAGAGGAATATTTTTTCTTAACTCTTCTTTAGCACAATAAGTAGAAGTGGGGTCTTCAACAGAAGTTATTGATTGAATCTGTAGCATATACTGCAGTTTGAAATTCCTGAGAGAAATGTTCATTGCTATTAAAAGAGGTAGATAGTGTGACCCAGGTCAGTTTTGGCTTGTCAGCCTAACATCATCAGTTCATGGCAGAGTGTTGGGTAGATGGATACAAGATCTAATAATTCATTAAAGTGATATAGTGAGTACCAATACATGGGAAATAAATTCTGTCACTCTAATGTGATATTACTTCTGGGAAAGGTAATAGAGTAGAGATATTATTTTCACTGATATGCTCATTAGGAACCAAATTTACACAAAGCCATCTCAAGAACACAGAGATTGTGAGAGCTAAGAAGTAAAGATGACAGTTCACTGGCACGGGGTGATCTGGAACCCGAGCTGACTGTATGCTCATAATCAGCATCCATTTCAATAGTGTCAAAAGTGGTCATATGTTTAGGAAGGATGAAATTCCTCAGGTTAAGGCACTTAAAATTATTCAAGTTATTTAGAAACAAATGTCTTGCTGAATAATTGAAAACACTGCTTACAGGACAATTTAAATAGATTTCTTATCAATGTTTTTTCAATTTTCTTCTGACTTTTCATGTTACTTAGAGGATTTTTTTAAAAACAGCACATCAGAATTTGCTATTTGTCACAGTTAGGTGGTGTTTTTGGCACCTAGCTGCCAGTATTTTAGTAGCATCTACAGTCCTACTGTATCAGTTACAGAACATATTTACAGAACATGTTTGTTGTGACAGTTGCTTAACCCACGTACTTGCAACCTTCCTTTTGGAATTTTGTACATTTTAAGTTGTCCTTTATAACCAGAACCAGTGACTTTTCAAATGGGGACTGGATTTGCCTTTTTATTTGTGGTCTGAGTAATAAAATCTAAGTATAAGGGCCGTGTCTTTTCACTGTCTTATCATGAGATAACTGAAACAGCTGCTTGATTACTGTTTAAAACATTGGAAGTCAAAAGCAAGTGCTCACTGTGAAGTACGAGCTGCATATGTTTCAAAGGGTTTCTCTGTTCCGCTTTATTTCTGTTGCAATAGGCTGCTGAGCCTCACTAGTCTCCGTAACTTTTAACAAATTATTTTGGATGGCACAGACCCAGCAGCAGGCTAATGTACTGCAGTCATCGTTAGCAAATGTGATTTGCCCTTGAACAGTCTCCGCTGGTCATTTTATGCTATTACCATCCTTTTTCAGGAGTAGCTGCACTTGCTAAAAGCAACCTGCCCCTGTTGGCTTGCCAAGAGTAGGTCCTGGCATGGGATTTAGTACCTCTGAGAAAATGTCTCTGTGTGGCTTGGCTGACTTCTTGATTCTTTGCATGCTGAGACTGTTTGAGTATAGCAGGCTGACTCTCTTCACTGAGGGCTATAGTTCAGTTCTCATCTTGGTGCCCTTTCTGAATCAGCAACAAGACTGACGGCATGCGTTAGCAGATGACAGCACTTGGTTTGGTGATGAGGAGTGGCACTTGTCACCCTGGGAGGCTGGAGCCTGAGCCAGGGGCTGCCACAGGATTTTTCCAGTTACAACTTGTGCAGGAGTCCCTGGCTGTTCTGATATGCAGCAGAAAATGCAACCAGTAAGCAGGGCTTCTGGTAATCCTGTGTCTCCTTGCATTTGGGGTTTCCTTAGGGGTCAGTCTGATGGCATTAAGGTGAACTACCTAGCAGGAATAAGTACTTCTCCCACTTGTAACAGAGGTGGTGCTTCTGCCACCGCAGCGCTATCCCTGCCTCATCTTTGTGACGAGGATGTTTGCTGCAGCAGGCACAACTGCACTTTCCTAAGGCATTGCTTGTGTGGCAGGCTCAGCACACTGGGGCAGGTTCTCAAGGGACTCCGTCGGCCCTTGTGGTGCTTACAGGCATTTTTCTGAAGACCCAGGATAGTGAGGTCTGAACAGAGAGGAGCTGTAGAAACTCTGCCTCTGTGGGCGGTGCAGGAAGTCTGTTTCTGCGGGCAGCAAACATTAGTTTGTGCTAGGAGCAACTGCAAGTTCTCTTCTTTTCAGATGGGCTCTTTATGAGCTTTAGAAAGGAAAAATGTGACTTGTCGATGACTGAGCTTCTAGTTGGCATTGAATTCCTTCTGCCTTGACAAGTATTAGCGGTGGTGCCAGGTTATTATATGGTGTGTGTACAGCACAAGCCACAATATTGGGCAGAAGAGATACCAAACACCTCTCTCGAGCTGCCTGCACATATTAGCAAAGTGTGTGTCTATGAATGTAAAATCCACACGTTCCTCTTATGCACAGATCTCAATCACTAACCCCTCCTTCATTCAGAGAACTGACCACTGACAGAACAGCCTGTGCAGAGTCCTTTGCAACCAATGAAGCACATCGTGCTCCAGTCATACGAGGTGTTTTACAAACTGGGGGGCAGGCAATGGTGCCAGCGGTGAGCTTAGAAACTAAGAAAGTAAACGGGACCTTAATAAAATTCTTGGGTTTAAATTTGTGATGCTTTGTTTGTGCTACCTTTTCTGATAACGTCAGAGACCTTTTCTATACCAGGCAAAATGCGTTGTTAGAAAACACATTTCATGTATTTTAAATAACATAACATGAATCAATGCTTACTGTGACCAAAGATCATGTAAAACGAGCTGGATTTACTTAGCCTCCCGCCCCCTTAACTGGAGCTGTAACTAGATAACTAATTTTTTAACTCCTGTCTGTGTGTATTCTAGACCTGTTTGATGATATAGTGTCATTTTTTTCTAACAAAACTTCCTGGTTTGGGAAAGATACCGAACATTTCACTGCCTGAAAGGTTACAAAATTTAATGGAAAAGCTGGGGAATAGTGGCTCATGCTCCTGAGCACACAAAATATGAGACTAAAGTGATGTTTCTGGTGAGCAGTCGTAGGGCATTGGTAGAAAAGCACATCTGGCAGTGGGAGATTTCTTTGGGTTATAGTACTGACAATGAGTGAGATGAGGAGAAAATTAACCCCAGAAAGAATATTTAAGACCAGAAAAAGTAATAATTGGAAACATATACAGGAAGCCCACTACTTGCTTTTAGTTTTTTAGTTTGATTTCATTTTAATTTTGGTATTATTTCATGTCAATAACTAACTTACAGATGTGCCTTAGCACCTCTGGTAAAATTCAAATAGATCATTCTTCAACTTCTGGAAGAGAACTTACTATAAATATAACCTCAAGAACACATAAAATGGGGAACAGATCACGAAGATCAGAGATCATGAGGAACACTAGGTAAAAGTTAACTGATACATGAGAAAGTAAGTTGCTGAATAAGCAGTTTTCATGATCTATAGTTTGGTCTTTTGTCTGGCCATCAGCAGGTATATAATAACAGCTTGAAAGCTCTTTGATCAGCAGTTCAGCTCCTACACTGGGAATGAGGCAGGGCTTGCTCAGCTGATAACCTCATTCTGACAAATCAATTGAGTTACAGGATGGACAAAGAGCAGCAGTTGGTGTGGCATCAGGAGAACAGGAATAGAGTAAGCCTCTACCAGTCACTGTTTGTAGGAGAAGTAAGAGCATGGAGAGGTTAACCAGCAGCACATCTAGTATTACTTGTTCAGCTGGAGTAAAGAAAGCACTTTGAAAACAGGCAGCACAGAAACTGGCCTTGCTCCAGGGATGAACCTGCTAGGGCTTGTAGATCTCAGCTGTCTGCAGTGGGTGGATAGATTCTATATGTGTTTTGTCAGATCCTGGCAGGGTCTCCACTGCCTATGAAGAGGGCTGCGTTGTGTTCTGACATGTAAATATGGGATGACACAGTATCTTAAGTGTGGAAACACCACGATGGCACAATCATCAGGCTGCATGACGCTCAGAGCAGACAGACACTGCTTGAGCTGGGATTTTAATGTAAGAGACACTTCTTCCTCTTCTGAAGTCCTGACAGGATAATGGCTCTTTCTGAGGGTACCAGCAATGTTTCTGTACTGGATGAAACTAATGTTACCAACAAGGCATCTGTAGGTGCTTGTATACCATGGCTCTAAGAGCCATGTGGGTACTAGCACAGACTTCATAGTCACTGATTGTGATCCTTCTAGCCTGCAGCATAGGGGAATTAACATTAACAACTCGACGTGGCTAGGACTTGATTATGTGAATCTGATCCTCAGTTTATAGAGCTTGATCTTCTATGCCTGTTCACCAGTTCAGATCTAGCCTAAGTCTGCCAAATCTAATGTGTAACCTTCGTGGATTTGCTTAAGGTTTCTGTCAGCAATGCGCAGAATCAAGCCTGCTATTCGTGAGCAGTTCTGGGCACTGTTGGCCAACCTGAGGTTCCAAAGAGCTTTAGTCCCTGAGTTACAGCACAAAGTTTGCTCCTGGGAGCAGGGGAGAAAGTACCTTCAATTATTGGTAGAGATCAGATTTATTAAAGAAGGTTCTGGCTATGCAATGTAATTTCTTTATAGCATCTGCTGGTATATTGCAAGCTTGTGCTGAAGGAGGGGCCAGCCAAGCAGCTTAGCATCTCATCTGCACTGAAGGAGCCAGCCAAAAGAACATTACTCTTGTAATGCTCAAAATTGACTGGCAAGCCAGAAGTAATTTTCAGTGGCACACATAAGGTAGGTTTTGGCTCATTCATAGGCTCCTGGGGGTAGTGCTCTGAAATAACATTTCTTGTCTGTATCTTTCTAAAGATATACATACAACTTTTATCCCCCTGGCATCACCTTTGTAAGGAAGATGGAGTATCACTGTCTATTATTTTGATAGTTGTAGCAGAGTTATGCTAGGAATAATAAACAGCCTGGATCTATCCTCTACCTGGCAGCCCTTGAAAAGCTCTGTGAAGATGGAAAATATCACTTCTTACTGCAGTTCAATTCTCACCTCAGAGAAGGTCATTTCTGTGTACTCTGTGAACCTCTTGGAAAGGAAGTGTTGAGTTTGAAACAAAAATTCTTGAACTTAAACCAAAAATCCCACTTAGAGGATAGACTGTGTCCATCTTTATGCTCAGTTTTGCATGGATTACAGTGCATGTCCCAAAGGAGCTGCCATGCATTATTAGTTTAAGCATCCCTAAAATCTGATTCTCAAGTGAAGTAACATGTTGGTAGATAGCTACAGTTTAGTTTTTGTTTCCCTATGTAGAAGAACATCTTGAAGTATAAGAATTTATTAGAAGAATTTCTTGTCTCATTATAAATAATTTCTCTTACGGAATTTCTTGTCTGGCTGGATTTGAGCAATGCCAGGGCGTGGTGCCCTCTTCTATACAGGGGCTGAGGAGGCAAATTGCACCTAGAAATGAACTATTCGTAGTTCATATAATTATAAGCTCTGTCTGGACAGACTTGAGGTCAAGCTTGTTGCCTTGAGGCAGAGAATCTTTATGGGAAATGGCGTCTGAGGATTAAGTCTTTAGAGAAATATATTTGCCCCCTACCCAAATACAAGACAAACTGCATTAATGTGCCTCGGTACATTGAATTACTCTGCAGCACAATTAGGAGTATCTGCCAATAATTTTTTTTTGAGAAGATAAATCTTTATTTTAGTGGCAGCATGAGGGCAAGTGACAGTCAAGACACACATATTATGCTGGCTATTCTGCAGTCGGCTGGGAGCTCTGCGCTTGCTGCATTAAGGGAAAAGGAAATAAGATCTCCATGGTGTTTCCCAAGTCTTCCAGCTTCCATTGTTGGCTAGTCAGCCATTACCAAAACAAATAGGTAGAAATTCATCCTTTGGTATCTTTGAAGTCAAAGGAGTTATAATTGTACTAAGTCCCGAGTTTCTTCATGTAAAGGCTGTGCCGAATCCTGCAGGAGAATTCCCTTTGAGAGCTTTTCTCTAACGGAATGCAGTGTTTAGCGTGGCTTTTCGTTATTCATCATGAGTCACCCTGCTGCCTGTTCAAAAACTGCACGTGCAAAGAAGTGGTTTTGCCTTTTCTGTTTTCAGTGAAACGCTTTAACCCGTCTCATGAGAACAATTTAGAATCGTGCTTAGGCCCATCAGTATGTTGTGGGTTACTGAGGAGATGGGTCAACTAGCATGAAGGTCACTTCAGTGACGTTTTGTTCCTATTACTGCACTTAAGGATCTCTTGATGCCTAAAAGTCTTCATGGGTTTCCTTTTGCTGTTACAGTGCTGTCTCTTTACCTCATCTTCTCTGCTGTGTGTAAAGTCATGATAGGCCTGGTGTCTTTGCAGTCTGTCACCTAGGTCACAGCTGGGGTCACTATGAGGGAAAAATGTCTATTCTCTTATGTCCCAGCTCGTAATGTAGGGACTGATTTTATCTGCCTCTTAAACTGATAAAAAAATAGTAGTAGTTGTTTGCACAAATGTTTGCGTGATCCCACTCGGATGACCATCATATTCAGATCTTTTTCACTCGCTGCCTCATGTTCCTTGTGATGGCTTTTTCCTTGGTGAATTGAATTGGTTTTTCTGCACCTGATAATGCCCATGGCAGATTTTCCCCAATACTCTAACTTTAGCGTAACATTATAATGATTTCAACAGGACTGACTCGCATCACTTGTGACCTAGAGCAAATTGCAAATACTTGGCATTCAGTCTATGTACTTGCTTTTAGGAGGCCATCACAATTAAACTGGTGGACAAACCCAGGCTTGGAGACAGATGTTTGTTAGTTTTCCCACTTCATTGTCTTTTATGTAACAGCTGCTGTATTTTCCACCTTACTGTTTCCTCAGCTAGCATTGCCAACATTAGCTGTTTCCAGACTAACGGAAACTTCCTTCTGAATGAAGCAAGTTGTACTGCCATCTATTTGAAAATGGAAAACATTTGTAGTCTTTACATACAAAGAAATAAGATCTTACTATAAATATAGAAGCAAAGCACTGCTTGTGCCCAGAATTTAAATACATCTTTGAAATATCTGTGAGCTGGAAAAATGTTTGGGAATATGAAGGAAGATGAGTGCTCTAAACATCTCATCATGAAATCCAAAAAGTAATTATTTCACTTTGCTTCTTGAGCTCTTTATTCCCACAGGAGCTGGCCTTTTGTAAGAGGAAATGTGGCAAACAGAAAAAGAGGGCATTTAAGGAAGAAGCACAAACTGTAGCCTCAATTGTTGGCTTGACCTTATCACATTCTAGATAGAGGAGTGGAAAATGAATGGATTCACACCCAAATTCCACTGCAGTCATCAGGAGAAACTTTAGAACTGGGCAGGGGCCACGTGTCCACCTCCATGTGCGGCTGTTAAAGTACAAGGATCTCTGAGCTTGTGTCCTGATGTACTTTTAGTTGGTGGATCCTGTTCTATAAATGGGAGTGGTCAGGTATTACAGGTGCAACCACAGTGACAGAGAGGTCTGTAACCTACCTAAGAGAGGTCTTGTGTAATTTTTGTGGCAGGGATTCATGATCCTACAAACTTGGCCTTTTTTGTTCTTTCATCAGCATTTTCAGGCCTCCTAAGAGCATGACTGCTGTCTTCTTTCTTTTTATGCAATCTGCAGCCAGAAAGTTGCATGGTATTTTGTTCAGGTTATAAAATGCTGACCTTTTGAGCTGCTTTTCAGATTTATCTAGTGAATGGAATACGTTTATAGTTAAGGCAGTTTTGCACATTCAGAAATGTCTCTATTAGAAAACAGAACTACAGAAATGAAGCTATCCGTCACGTGGTATCTGGTCCCCCAGCAGACATTTTGAGAAGCTAAGGAACTCTGGAGTAGCTTCTATGTATTTGTTTTTGTAAGAACATTCACTGGTAGGCCTGTCAAGTGCTTTCTGTGTCAAGGATCTCTCCAAAGTCTTCCTTACATTTGATAATTTCCTGCAAATTGCTGTGGTGTACTCATTTCAGGGATTTTATTACAGGCCAAAGGTAAGTACAGTGTTATAAAGTAAACCAGGAAAAAGAATCACCTCTTCTCCCACGATTTCATTTGTCCAGAGGTCTATGTTGACTTTTTCATTCAATGCATGGCTTGTCCAAAGTAGGCAGTGATATATGAATTTGAGAATTAAACTATCAGCATAGCACTCCTGAGTTTTAGTTAATTTATACCACGGTGAATTCATAATCAAATATTTTTGGACATGTTTGCACTGCTCAACACTCTTTAAATGTTAGATGAATATTGTTACCATCTATTAAGCATGAGACCTTCCTGTGCTGGGAATTTTTCTTATCAGATCTGGGTAGTCTTCCCATTGAAATCTCTCTCAGTCAACAGATGGAGTGGGAATCTCCCTAGATAAGAGCTGCTAATTAGAGGTTTCCCTTTCATACTAACCACTCCCCATCTAGCCTTTGGGAAACTTGATTCTTACAATGTCTTCAGTAATCAGTATGGCCAAAGGTGCTGCAAGGTGTGCAGGAGTTAGAGAACTGTGTTGGCTCTAGCATAAGCAAAGGAAACCTTTCCAAAATGATAATACGTGAAGGTTTGATGCTACAGGTAGAAAATCATTTGTAGGAAATCCCTGTAACTACACCTCCATAGCGTTTGCTAGGAATCCCACTATCTGCTGGCATGTATGGAAATATACAGTGGTGGAAAATCTGCCACTGTATTTCCATAGCAGACTGTGAACTCCCTGGAGTTCCAAAACTGTGTCTTTAAACTTAATAGATACAGCTCTCTTGCATCCTAAGTCATGAGCACATTCTACTCTGATTCAAATACCTCCATAAAGTTACTCTGCTTTGTTACAGAAAATACCACTTGGAATCAGCTGGATAGGTGTTGAGCTATGATTTCTACCACTGAGTTCTGCTATACAGCGCTGCTGGAAATTGTGTGCACTGATAGATTGTAGTCAGGCTATTATTGCTGTCACTCTGAGCCAGTCCAGCCTTCCCCTCGACACCCAGCTTTCCTACCCTCCCCTGAACCCTTCTACCTTCAGACTTTCATGACATGACCTATTACGCCTTTTCTTTGCTGCTCCAAGTACTGACATTAGTAAAATCATGCAGGCTGCTGTTGCTCTGTGTGCAGATAAACTTCGCTATCAGTTGCATAGCTGGTTGTGACTGATTTATACAAGTCCCAGCCTGAAGGTGATACGGACAGTGCTAGGCAATCACAGCACTGCTGTTTGCTCTCTGCCTTTTGCTCTATATAGCCATGTTCTGTGGCACTTCTGACACAGTCCCACCAGGAATTTTTTTGAAAAACGTTATTCTAATACAGATTCGAAGAGGAATGGCATTGGATCACTGCTGAAAAACTGGAAAACCCTTATGTTCATCTAGATCCTAGATTTCTGAGAGGAATTTACCATGACACTGAAGCTAACAACACACAAACACTGGGACAACTTTACATGTTCCTTCTTCAGGAAAAAGGCTATAGAAATCAATGGCCGTTTGTTGAAGTGCCAGAATTTTATTTCGGCCTTCTCTGTGCCTGAGGTTGGATTTACTTTCATGTTTAAAATGAGTGATGTTTTTAAAACCAAAGTCAGTGAAAATCTTTACTATGTATTTACCTGCCTCTGCTGAATACCTGTCACAGGAAGTTAGCAGAGCAGTTCTTTGTTGAGCTAAACACCCTGAAATTAAACTAACTATGCACTAATATTGTTGAGAAGTTTGTGGGAGAGTGTTGCTCCACCAGTTCCAAGTTTTACTATAGATGTAAGGTAGATTTTATATTCCTTCTGCAGTCAGTGGAGATGGGCATCTCCAGAGGGCACTTTGGCCATTCCTAAAATACACAAATTGCTTTCTGGAAGTGGCTGACTCCCTGCCAAGGGTTAGGGCTGGGCTGGCCGCTAGATGAATGACAGAAGCTCCCGATTAACCCCTCTCCCTTGCCAAAGGGAAAGAGAAAGGAAATAATGCTGCTGACTACAGGGCCTCTTTCTGCCATGCTAGTTTTCATTTTGACAAAACAATACTCTTGATTCGTTGTATTAAAAAACCCCACAATGCAGATTAGAACAAGTCTGTGCGGGCAAATGCACACACCCGCAGACTTCAAAAATAAATCCACATTTTAACAAGAGTGGAAGCATTTATGCTGCATTTTTATGTGAATGTATGTTCTTTACCTCCCCTAATATGAGCATTCAGGAGTGTTAACTCTATTGACCTGTTGAGTACTGTCAAATCTAGGAAAACCAAAATGCCATCCTGGGAGGAAACCAGTCTGGATCTATGTCTATTATCCCTTTGCCTGATCTGTAGCAATTAAAGATTGGCTTGAATTTGGAAACATTAAATAGTTTTTTTCTACAAAGCTGATATTCTAATTGTACTTGCAAATAACTTCTTAATCCCCTTCTTAATATTGAATCATAGGTTTCAAAAGCCTCCTGTAGCAACATGTTCCACAGTTTGATTACACATTGAGTGTAAAAGTATTATTTTAATTTTAAACCATTTACTTTTATGAAATATCTCCTTGGTTTTGAACAGAGACGCATACAGATGCGGAGCTTTTCATCTTGCTTACTTTGCTCTTTTCTGAATTGTTTCTGAAATAAGTGATTTTAATGTTCTTTTTCAGGGAGTAAGGTCTTTTATTTTTTTTCTTTATACCCTTCCCCAAGTTTCTTTTAATTCTCTAAAATCCTTTCCATAGATGCAAAGATCAAAATGCATATAATATTCCAGACAGATTTGTGCTGATGATTTCTATAAACACATTCTAACATTGTTATTGCTTCTGCTTTATGTATCTTCTTCACATTTTTGGCTAAAGCTGTGTATACAGTTACGTCTTCACTTACCTGAGATTATGCTGATGTCCATTTCTTGACCAAATATTGCCATGTAAACATACCTACAGCTAATTCAGAGTTCAGCAAAGTGTCCTAGTAATTCATACCACATCTATCAGCTCTGATTTTCCTCTCTCATCTTTGTGTCCATTCACCTCGTATGCTTGGACCTATTTGTGTAATAATTTCTGTTTTTGTTGTGATGCGCATGGTGTGTTGATTAATAGCGAAACTGAGATTCTACATTACTAGGTAGAAATAATAACCTGTGGGAACACTTTAATTTAATTTGTAACTAAGCATATTTAAGAAAAAAGCCCTGTATTAATATACACATATGTTATGTGTGTTACTTAAATAAAGTAAACTCTAACAGCTACAGTTAAATGAGTGAGAAAGAAAAAAGCATGGGAGAAATTTGGTATTTTCTAAACCAGTTCCTAAGCATTCTGATGATTTCTCTAAAACAGACAAATGTCTTTGCCAAAACCCATCCAAAACTATGGATGTCCAGAGTTGTAATTTACCACAAAGCAGGCAAAAATGACTGTGGTTAATTTTCTTCTCTGAGAGTTCAATCTGAAATTAATATTCTGAGCCTCATTATTAAAGCAGGATGTGAGAGAAAGGTAAACAGCCAGGGGAGACTACTTCATGCAAAAGGAAAGCCTCCTGCATTTAAAAGAAGTTCTATCTGTACAGGCAAATTCTATAGACAAGGTAGGGGCTAGGAAGAGGAGGGGCAAAATGCAACAGAGAAAATTGGAATAAGAGAGATGGAAATAAAAGGGCAATCTGAGGATACAATTTAGAGAGGCAAGAAAAAAGATTGAAATTACCTCTTTTCAGCAACTTAAAGAGAAGATTAAGGTGCCAGAGTGTTTGAAAGGTGAAATAACCAATTTTTAGAGTGAGAAAAGCTGAGCAGGAGTTATAATTTATGGAGGGTTAGGGACTGAGAAGTGAGGTCAAACACGAGCTTCATGAGAATGCAACTTCTGATAATGGAATTGTCACATAAATCAGCAGAAAACTCAGCGTGGGGGATGTTTAAGGCAATCCGTTGCTGGATATAGCTCTGATGTCCAAAGAAGATGCACAGAGCAAGGCAAAAGTTGTCTTTGTTTATACTTGTTTCTCAGTGATGGCTGTCCTCACAATGCTGTTTTGATGCCTTTCCTGATCATACAGAATGTTTAAACTAGAACTGGTTTATTAGACTCTCAGATTAAAAGAAGTAGTTCCAGTTTTGATAGTGAAAAGTCGTGGTTTAAAGGAAAGGCAAGCCACGCAGTCTGTGTACCTCTGGAAGCGGTGATTATTGCTATGCATGGCTGCTTTGCTGATGGCCAAATCAGCCCAGTGACCACAGTGCTTCTGCTGTATTCAACATCACTCTCTAGTAGTGTTTAATGCCACAGAAGCAGGTTTAGAACAGCTGGATTCAATTCAACTACATTTCAATATTCCAGTCTTCTTTCTTTACCGGTCTTTCCATCCTCTCTCTCCCTGTTTTCCCCTTGTCTCCCAAGAGCAGCTTTAGTCACAGTCACACAGATATTTTAAGGTTTGTGTTCTTAACTTTGAGATAGACTCATCTATTGCGAACCAGCACAAATGCATCGAAGGTATGCTAGATTAATACAAATAGTTCTCTGTTCTGTCCTCCTACATCTAGAAGCACAAGAACTCATAATCCAGATCCACACCATAATTGTAGATATATAAACTAGGATTTTTTTTTTAGTAGGTAGGCAGAATGAAGAGGATTAAAATACTCTGGAAAGATGGATTTTGATAGTCACATTTCTTAAGAGTGGTATGCAGGTTAAATAGATTTAAAGAAATTGGGATCTTACCGTTTTTGTCTTTGATATTCAGAAACCAATGCTTCGGACTGCATTTTGATGTCACATTTATCATCACCACTTTGCGAATGATGACAAGGTAGAGGACTGAAAGAAGCAGATGATAAATCCTTTTGATGCTGTATTATTGTGCTTTGTTCATGCCCATGTCCATCCAGACAAAGTTTGACCTTTTCTGGGGTTAAGAAAAACAGGTGGAAAAAGATATTTTAGAAATGTCCATGGTGGGGCTAAGAAACACTTGCTAAAGACTTTTCCTCTGATAAATCCAAGGGACCTACTTGGATTCACCGGTTATAACCTAGTAAATATTTAACTTGCTAAATAAGAGAGTTGGGGCTGTGTGATTTATAAGTGGGTGTAGCCCATACTTTGGCATTTATTGTGACCCTTTGTTCTGGACATAGCATAACTAAATTAGCAGGTGAGGTAAATATAGTGGTGATTTACTGTAATTTCTGGACAGATAAAAATGCTAAGCAGATGCTAAAGGCTGCTTTTAACAAAAATGATAAACTTTAATATAATGAACTATTTAAAATGAGGTACATGTGTTGGCAGTCTTCAGGAAAAATCACAGCAAATGCATTCTAAAATTGAACTTCTGTGATCAAGAATGCTAAATTTTCTTAGAGATAACTCTATTGGATATGGAATCCATACATGTTTTGCTTCATCCAGAATTACTTCATGGCACCTGTTTGGTTTTCCTGTGTCAAGTTTCATGACACCTTGATTTATTGATCTAGTGGTGTGTGAAGAATGACAGGAAACGTGGCTCCGTGTTTGACAGGATGCCATACTTGCTCTCTGAGCCCTGTCTCAGACTACAGCATTCAGCACACGTTTCTGTAACAGAGAATATCTGCATCAAATCTGCAAATGATCTGGCCAAAAGAATGTGCAGTCTCAGATATTCAAGTTGTATATTGGACAAGCTGAAAAATCTGGAAAAGATGCTTCTCTAAACAGATACATCAGGAACAAAGTTAAGGAAGCAGGGAGATTGAGAACAGGTCAGAAATGTGAGGAGCTGTTGCCACTTGAGGTGGCAGTTTCAGGGGTTGGGGAATCTCACATGTAAATCTGAACTAGCACAGAAAAACATGGTCATAGAATCATTATGGTTGGAAAGGACCTTCGGGATCATCAAGTCCAACCTTCATCCCAACATCTCTCTAACCACTAGTCCATAGCCTCAAGTGCTACATCCACTCGTTTTTTAAATACCTCCAGGGGTGGTGACTCCACCACCTCGCTGGGCAGCCCCTTCCAGTCTTTTAGTTCTTTTTAGTTCTTTCCATTTTGGTGATGTGGGATCTCTTGGTGATGCGGAAGTATTTGAAGGCCTGCTGGGCCTTGTTCTGTAATACAAGTAAAAGTAGGTTGGCCCAGGGGTTGGTTAACACAGAAACAGCAGCTGTGTGGCGGTCTGGGTCCAAGTCTACGGTAGTTGCACTGGCTGATGCAAGCAATGTACCCCGTTTCCCAGAGGTGACTCCTGCTGGGCCAGATTACCAGCTATAAATAAGGTCTGCTCTTGGCCGATGGGGAGATCTGCTGACTTGTGAGAGTCACTGGTCTCAGAGTTCTGGCCTCCTACCAGCAGAGCTGAAGGCTGGTGAACTGTGTCATGGTACCACCTCCTCGCCTTCCCTCTTGACGACTTCCAATCTTTTGGGTAGGTAAACGTAAAAGAATTGGAAAATATAATTTTGCAGGTATCCTTCCTACACTTGGCCAGGTAAAACTCCTAAAAATCTTTTGCTTCTTGTCTATATATTGCCCTAGTTATTTGTCTTCAGGAAAAGATAAGAAAAATATGTTAAATACTAATGAGGAAATAACTTAAAAGGAGATTTAAAAAGGATGATTAAATAATAAATAAGGATTGTTAAAAAAAAAAAATCACCTTTAACTGCACTGACTTGAAAATCAACCACTTTATACAAGATTTTCATGTTTAGGCTGTATAGGAACCCAAATATTGCAATTACAAATATTTCCTTTAAAAAGTATTCTTCACATTTAAATCTCTCCGGAAGGTCTGTCGTGTGTCTGGCTGCAGTGTGGGTGAGGTCTCGGTAAATGGGTTCTAAGAGCTGCGTTGCGAGGCTCTCTCTCGCACGGCCCGGTGCGATGAAGGCTCCCTCTTACGCGGTGTCTCGGGTACTGCAGGGACGGGCGGAGACTCCGCGGAGGGGACAGAGGGCGGCCGGGGCGCTGCGGCGGCACTCAGCGAGCGAAGGTGCGCAGCACTGCTTCAGGAGCAGGGCAGGGAGAAGACTCCTCAGAAAGGCAGCTGCCAGCAGGAGCAGAACACTGAATCCCAGGCTTGATTATTAACCCTCTAAGGTGTCAGGACACGATTATTTTTGGAGCGATGTCAGAGCCCTAATTCATTAAAAAGTTTGTGCTTCTTACTTGGGCAGAAACAATATAGCTTCTTTTTTATTATTTCTCTTTTGTATTGTTTTTTAGGTAAACCAGTGCCTGCATGCTAACACTAGAAGTGGGGTGGGAATGTGACGAGCATACACAACTGTTCAGAAAAGACTGGACAAAACAGAGAGGTACCCGCCAGACTGTGGCTGGTAAGAAAAGTTCCCTTCTTCATGACACAGAGTTGTTCTTGTTTATTCACAAAAGCATTGTCTGGGTCTATGTGATGCAAGACAGGAACAGGTAGGTAGTGCTCTGCAGATTCTGTTGTGGACATTAAAAAATACACATAGGTGTACATCAAGGACCACAAACCATGTTGGCTTTACTTTATATTGAGACTTTAATCTTCTTATAGCTGTAGCTAGTCCGTAAGTCTGAAGCTTGAAATTACTTTAAGATTATTTGTTGTGCTACAGGAACTTGGCTGGTCTGAAGAATTTTGTTCCCAGAACTGCTACAAAGTATTATAATGTGACAATACTTTCTTGATTACTTTCTTCTCAGTCTTGCTTCTATTTAATTTTATCCCAAAACAGCTTTAAAGCTCCTGTTCCTCCACTGTTAAGATATGATCGTTTTTACTGTTGCTCGGTTTGACCAGAAGAGAGAAGCAGTAGCACGGTGGGTTGGCAACTGAACAGATCAGGGCAGCTGGTGGATTTATGCTTCGTTATTTTTTGTCAGATACGAGAGGCAGTAGTAAAGTGTGTGAAGTCTCAACTTTTCTACATAGTTCACATGAAGTGCCGTCCGAGTCAGTCAAGAGCTGTACATCGAATCGTAGAATGGCTTAGGTTGGAAGGGGACCCTAGAGATCATCTAGTCCAACCTCCCTGCCATGGCCAGGGACACCTCTCAACTAGACTAGGTTGCTCAAGGCCTCATCCAACCTGGTCCTGAACACTTCCAGGGAGGGGGCATCCACAACCTCTCCAGGCAATTTATTCCAGAGTCTTGCCACCCTCATACTGAAGAACTTCTTCCTAACATCTAGTCTAAACCTACTCTCCTTCAATTAAAAACCATTTCCCCTTGTCCTGTCGCTGGACACCTTTGCATCCCTGTCCAGTCTTGTACAGGAATGCAGTTATAGGGTTCCACTGCAATAGATAAAAATTGCGTTTTATTTGGCACCGGATCACCTTTCAGATTAGTGTTCTTGAAATCAATTTAAATTATGTGTTTCATAATATTGTTCAATTTTGTTGTCATTTCCTATGTGTCATTTTCCTAGATGAAGTACTGCCAAACTTTCAGCTGAAACACTGAAGTGCTGCTCTTATTGAATTTGATTCCTCTCATTAGAAATCTAGGCTACCTTAGCTGCCTGCTTCTTAAGTGTGTTGTAAATGTTTCTAAACAAATGTATACAATTGTTAATGTCTTCCAGAGTGCTGAAAATAGATTGCTTTAAAGTTTTGTTACTGTATTTAGTTTCTGTCTGAATAACAATAATTTCATTTCTGTTTAGGCATGTCAAAAGACCTTTGGTTAATTTTGTGTGACAAAGCCTAGATACAGAAAAGTTGAGTGTCAAAGGTCTTAAGCCTGCAAAAAATCCTGATCTTTTTTCTGTCACTTGAATGCAACTGAAGAAAGATTCCAGACACTGGAGGAGACACTCCAGTGCTTAGTGACTCTGTGGCTTGTGCTGCATAGCTCTCTTGTTGGATTAAAATGTAAAAGCAAATTTTACTCTTAGAGGGAGTAAAATTACTTTAAATGTCCTTATTCCATTATTTCTAATTTTAAAAAATTGCCTGCCCATTTGTGTGTCTTTCACATAGCATCATGTCGCTTTGGAAGATATGTTGTGATTATGCTGTTCAGAGCTGTGTCTCTGGGTATAGAACAGAATGAATTTTATTCCTCTGTATATTCTACTGTTAGTGTCTCATACAGAAGAATTTATAGTGTGTCTAGATTAGGGGTTCAGTTCAGATCAAGAATGTGCTTTTGAAGCCAGTCTGCCTGTCACTGCGAAACGTGCTTTGATTCACATCATGGAGCAGTCTTGAGGTGCTTTATTGGAGCTCTTTCAGATGAAACTGAAGAGGACAATGTGTTTCAAGAGCACATTCAATGCTTACCAACTGCATTAGCCCCTAATGGGACCTGATTGGCTCTTGTTTGAGGTAAAACCCTATGAAATATGCATAGTGAGGATGTCAGGTCATCAGAACAACCGTTCCATTCCCCAGCTCTGTTTCTAGTGAACCTCAGGCCTCCCTGATGTGTACGAGGCCTCTGTCTTGTTAGTATGCTTCCTTTTAGCAGAGGTGGTATCTGTCTCTCTGGCCTTGGAAGTCCTTGTGGAAATGCCTCTTGCAATTATGTTTCTGTGAAACCACACATCCAATTCCACTTTCTCTGCATTATGAGGGGAGGAGGAAGGAAATCAGTTCTTTGCCAGAGCCCAGTCTGAGGTTTTACTGAATACACGGCAGATTGCTCAGTGCTGGGGTTGTGCTTTGTCTAAACTGGAGAAGCTGGAATCAGCTGCATTTGGGTTCAAATATCCCCAGAATCAGAGTATTCCCCAGTTACTCTCCGGTGCTTAACTTCAGGCTTGAGCCTTCGACAGAAGTAGGGGAGTGGAGGGAGACATAAAGGGAGGTTTGCCAGCTAGCAACAGGGTAGTGATAAAATGGAGCATTCTCTCCTTACGCCATATAAATAACATTTCTGTAGTCATCTGGGACACGTTTTCATTTCCATTTTCTTTCTTGCCTTTCCAAAAACCTCCTCCCCAAAAGAAGTGATAAAGGTTGACCTTCAGATGTCATGTTTCTTCATATGGTATCTTTTTTGAGAAAGCTTGACTCTAGCGAGACTAAAAGAAAGATAAATTTCAGTAATGATGAACTAATGCACTCCTAATGGAATGCTCCTAGACTGACTGGGATTTAATGGCATGGCAGTGTAGCAAATTTCTGGATTTTAATGAGATAAGCAAGATAACTGCCCTTTATATCATACTGTTAATAGGCTGAACTTTATTAAATCAGAAGCAGTTTGCAGACTGAGGCAGATATACTATGGAAACACTAGGTTTGACATCAGTGACAGAGCAAAGATTTTTGGGTATAAATCATAGCCACAGGAAGCGAAAAAATTGCATTTGGAAAGCTCTGCATATTAGCAGATTGAATTGTTGAAGCTTCTTCAAGTTGCTTGGTGTCATGGTCGTCGCCTCACAACCCTCTCCGCCCCCCCCTCCCATCTCTTGGTTTTTCCTGCACTGTAAAAGTTCAGAGTTCTGTATAGGTTGCAATGAACTCTGGAACAGAAAAGACATAAATGTAAGATTTGAATAGTTTGAGATTAAATATCCTCAGTAAGAAGGGAATTTTTGGTGCCTATAGGACAGTTCAGAGCAGTTTTGAGGTGACCCTGGTTTTTGGATTTTGGCACTTGCAGTTCTGTAATATGGTTGAAGCTAGCATTCACTGAAGTGTCTGAGGTTGGCCTGTCTCTAGCATCTAAGAAAAGGAAGTGTTCTTCCTTAAGATTTTGGGCAATTATTCTGTTGAATTTAGGTAATCTATGGTAAAACTGTCTTCCGCTTAGAAGCTCAGTCCAAACAAATAGCTTGAGCTGAAGTCACAAAATCTTTTATGAGCTTTCTAGATATAAAACAGGCTTGTCATTTTTGTTCCTCACTGGAACTCTTAGGCAGGAAATAAGCTTCAAAGAGATCTTAGAGTAGCAGCGTGTTATTAACTCCTCTTTGCAGTTGGATGAAGCATTGAAGAATTTGGGGTAAAACTGAGCTATCTTAATGAAACAGCATTTTAAAAATTATATTATGTGCTAAGCTAATAGCTGCTTCAAAATTTTGCTTCGTTAACTGGGAAGCATTAAAAGCTCAAAACCACTGTGAAGGATGTATTAATCAAGAATATTAATGAAATGTGTTGGCCTCCAGATATACGTTCCCATGCACAAAAATAAGGGCTCTGTAATTGAGACCCATGACGTACCGTGGCTATATTGGCTGAGTTAGTAGCCTCAGGTGCTGGCTGCCCTTCAGTATTACCAATTTTTTGCTCTGTTAACTATATAAATGGGGGGAGGAAAAGAGAGCCTTAAAAGCAGTCCAGTCTTCACTAATGCGAAGGTGCTTAAGATGCAAATGAAAAGCTTTCCTATACCCTATTTCAATATACGTAGTAAGTATATTCAGTCTGTCCTTGCTTTCCTCCTGTTAAAAGAAATTTATTATTTGAGATAGAGCTGTGCAGATTTCTGTGCTGCTCCGTGGTTGTGCTACAATAGAAAGATCATAGATCTCATTCCCATGTAAGGACACCTCTTTCTTTCTGTAGCAGAAACTCATTAATTTTAATACACACCAGTGAAGCAGCTGAGTGGGCTTTGAGGTCTCCTTCATAGCAGCATGTTGTGCTTCTTCTGCACCGCTGAGTTCATTATTCTTTTATTAAGAAAGCAAGGAGGAATATAGTGTGTACAGTCCTAATGCTATCTTGCTTAGATATCACAGGGCATCAGCACTCTCCAGAAACATAGAGAGAATGCTTGAAAAATGAAATGAAGCATTCTTTGTTTTGTTTAATCCATGAGTGAGGAACATGTGGCACATATTTCTGCAGTATTTGCTGCTTCTGTCTTTCCTTCTTACTCTAAAGTTACACAGGTCAAGGCTAGAAAGCTTGGCTGTGCAAGAAATAAATTTCAACGCTGCTATATAGTGCTAATAAAGGACTTGTCTGCATTTCCTCTGCAGAACTGTATGTAAGGTGTATCCTCAAGCCTCCACTATTTTAGTGTGCGGTCATATTTGTACAGAGATACAGATTTGCTTAATGTGTTGTTTCTTTGGAATTGAGACTCCTTTTAAGCCTTGGGAGCCCAGTTCCATTTCTGCCAGTTCCTAAATGGGTCTGAAAGTCTCAGGCCAGTTCTGCCAGGATGCACAAGGGAGGCATTCATTTAGTATTCAAGTGAAGCTTTTTAGGGAGGCATGCAGGGGTGCTCAAGACCTGTGTGTATTGATTTGGGTCCCATTCAGATTTTAATTCAGAATAGAGGTTTGATTCAGCTGTCACATCCTCCAGCTTCTTTATCCCACCTCTGTTCTGTCAATACAAAAATAAATAGTAAATAGAGAACCTTCAGCATGCTTTCATTTGAAGTTAGTACTCAAGCAGAATACATGGTGATTTCTGCATATCCAATTTTAGCCATGTTTTTGCATTGTTCATTAAAGAAGTCTCTATTTAATTTCTCAGGACTTGGCTGTGGGGATTAAACCCAGGCAGCCATTCTTAAAGTTTCTAAGACCAAGTGTCCCTTCTTCCTTTCTCTTTTTAGGTTTGTCTCTCCTTACAGTCCCTATATAAATATGCCCCTTTTTTTCCGGTTTGCCTGAGAATATGTTAATTCTAATTTATAGACCTGAAAGTCACTTTTTTATGCAGTAATTCCCATACTCTGAAAAATGTGCATCATAAGCTCCAGAAGAACCTTATCCAACCTACCTCTCTTGGGCAATGGTTCAGGAGAAAGAATGAAGGAAAGCATATTGGAATGCCTCCCAGTAATTCCATGCTGTTTCCCCACGGTGATCGATTGGTGTCCTGTCAAGAACAGCACGCACTGAGAGATGTGCTGTGTGATAGAGGGTATCTGCTGTGTCTGCTTGTTTGCAGTTCATGTAGAGCAGAAAAGTTCTATGTAGCGTCTTTCTGTTCTGCACTGGGAACTGGGGTGTGGCTGGACAGCAGAGGCAGGCAACCTTGCTTTCTTGTCCTTGTTACCTATATCACAGGCTGGGTAAATCCCGTGGCAGGAAAACAAAGCAGCTGAACACGTTTTGCTAAGCAGACTTTTGTCTGGCATATGTGGGCTAGAGGGTTCCTGTGAAGAACAGAGTAGACAAAAAGCCAAGCACTGGAAATACTAAAAGAAAAAAGACTTTCCTGAGAACCCCTGGTGTGCTGCAATCTAAAGGTGAAGCAAAGTTTATTGTATGTATTGTTCTCCTCCATGTCTGCGTTAGTGTCAATGTTTTTGTGGTTCCCTGAGAGTTATATCAGCCATCAAAAATCCAGCTTTTAGCCATATCAAAGTTTCTGAACCTTTACATGGTACTCTGGTTGCCAGTTGAATGGGAAGGAGGTGAAGGCTCTCATTTCTTGGAAGCAGTGTGGCCTTGGATCAGTGTAAGCTGACCAGAGAGACTTTCTTGCCTTTTTTCATTGCCCTGTCAGGCACCCATTTACTGTAGGATGAAAGGTGTTTTCCAAGACCAGTGTCTGCATTCCCTTGTTAGGAGGACATGGTGGCTAGCATGCTAAAAGTAACTGGCTTGCTATCAAGAAATCTGAGGAGAGTTGGAAACAGAATAGTAGGTCTGTGTCTTATGAAAAGACACACAGATCAATATCTTCTATCTTGATTGCTCAGCTAAGCAGAGAGAGCTGGATGCCTGACCAAGAGGTAAATATTCTGGAATCATGGTAGCTGGAGAGAGAGGCTTGCTGCTTGGACAAAGGCAAATCCTTACTGTGAAATATCTTCATTAAAATCATTGAAGCTTCCTACCCAGAGAGAAACTCAGGCCTGAAGATAACTGAGATTTAGAAAATGTCAGGTTTTATGAAAAGAGCCAGATGATGGCAGCATAGAATGCAACAGAAGACTGAGAAGATTCCTGGGTTAGGTAGCGAGAGACCTGCCCTTGAAAACTGAGTCAGGGTTCAACCTTTCCATCTCATCCTCTACTTTAGTAGTGGCTTTTGAAATAGAGGTTCATGGTGCTGGGAAGAAGAAAAGAAAACAATGATTTTGTTCCAGGTACATGTGTTGATCTTTCATAAGCTGTGCAATAAATTAGCTCAGAAATTTTTGTGTGCCACTGGAGATAAACAATTCTGCCTGATCCTTTCAGAGCCAGAAATCTTTTTCTTTCCTCAGCTGTATAAATTCTTCTATCAAGTCCTACCCTCTACAAAAAATAGCTTAGTAATTCTTGTCATCAAAACCTAATCTGTAACTACTGCAGCCTGCAAGACAGAATTCAGAATATAGCTCTGGATATAATGGAAGATACAAGCCACATACGTGTTAGTTTTTCAGGATAAAAACTTAACTGATGTTTGAATTGAAGGTGGTTGATTTGGGTACCTAAGGAACTAATGTCTTTTTTTGTGTCTCATAGAGAAGTGCTGTCTCTGGGGCAAAAGACCAGCCAGTGTCTGCCTGTAGCAGTTTACTGGTATTGGCGAAGGACACGATGATCGCTGTGCGGGGTTTTCTCTAGATCTACTGGTTTGTATTGGTCACAAAAGCAGGGAGTTGGGTTTGAACACAACCCTTCAGAATTGCTTCTGCAGAGGTAGCGATGCAGTCTTGGGGGAAGCAAGCATGTGGAAGAGCAGTTTCAGGACGTACACTGTTATGAGTTAGGAAGGGAAGACAGTGAAAGAAAAAAAAAGGACCGTTCATAGGTCCTGTGGATTGCATTACCTCTGTGCTGGTACCATTCAGAAGTGGGATTGCACCTCTGTGTGATGGCAATTCTCAACTTCGGGAGAGGTTCCACAAGCTAAGCTGCTCCAATCGTTTTATTTTAATGCTTATTGACAATGTTCCCCTCACAAGCTTATAGAAATAGCTTCCTGGATAAGCAAAAGATAAAAGCTGTAATGCACTTGAACACTGAATGCTGTTCTGCCAACAGAGACTACTGAATTACAGTTACATACATACAGGCTCGTTCCAGCTGCAAATTCCTCGGTCTCCTTAGGGTTTAATTTGAAATTTCAAGGACATGGGTACTTTACAGAAAACTCACAGAAGGAAGAGGTGCTGCAGAGGAACTGGGACTGTACCAGCTTCTGCGTTTCTGGGTGGGATGGGACTGCAATACATTTTAAATTGAACGGTTTTCTGGAATGGCAAACTCATCGCTCTGTGACAGGCTCTGGCTCTACAAATCTTGGTTATTGTACAGTTGGCCCTAGTTTGCAAAGCAGAACAGACTCTTTTGCCTGCACTTCCTGCCACCTGGAAAGGAGGTGGTCTCTTATAAACAATAGGAATTGTCAAGCCCTGTTGCTCTGGACTACTTTGAAAAAATTAAGGGCAACAATTGTTATCTTTGTATTTGTGTAAGCACCATCCCTGGGGCTGGACTCATTGTAAGCTTCTACCCTAGCACTTGCAAAGGATGAGATTCTGGCTTATTCTGGTTCTATTAGTTGTGATAGTAAATGAGGGCATCGGAGCTAGATAAAAGGGGATATTTTCTTGTGAAACCTACCCAGGGCAGCTCCATGTTATGGCAAGAGAGCAGGCCTCAGCAGAAACCCGACTCTCCTTTCCATCCCTCAGACATCTTACAAATAGTAGATGTCTGATGGGTTCTTCTGGCTTGTAAGAGAAAATTCAAACCATTCAGTAGCACTGGTAAGGGATGTCTGGAATTCCCATGGACAGAGAAGTGAAGCCCTCATCTAGCATATGTGTAATAAGGCAGGAAAGGGAAAATACCTTAAGGGGAGGGGAAAAGTAAGATACCTGCTGCTACTTACTGTCCAGTGCAAACTAAAACCTTTGCCAATAGGGATAAATTGCTTAATATCCATACAGCACTTTGAAGATCTGATGTATGGTAAGTGCTATTACTATTATTTTTACTACAGGAGCTAAGATTGCTCTTCTAAATAGACATATTGGAGTTTTATCTTTAAAACATTGTATTAAAAAGGCCTCTGTGAAATTGTTATGAAAAAGAATGAATGATAGAGTACATTTATCAACACAGTAATAAAGCATTTGCAATTAGGCCCTCCGCTTTGTATAGGCTTAGAGGAAAGGAATTTCTGAGTCAGCATGTGGTGCCATTAAACATATTTAAAGGTAGTTTAATAATAGTCTTTTCACATCCTTTTAGTGCATACAGCTCTTATTTTAAAAATAAGAAAAAGAAAATTACTCCTGGGGGTTGAGTGCACTGCATTCATGCTACTCTGCACCTCTGATTCTAAGTACTACAATCAGGAAGGTGAACAAAACATGACCATGAAAATGGGCATCATAATTGTGGAGTGATACTGCTAGTGCATTTTCCAGGAATGCTAATGAGGTGCATGTCAGGGGTAAGCAGGCAGAACCTCAGTACATGGCTGTGCTGCTCCACCTTGGAGATCTGCATTTCCGTTAATGAAATCTTTGCTGTCTTTTCTAACCCATAATTTTCAAGACAGCCACATACTGGTGTTTCTGCTGTACAGTCACTGCTGTTATCTCTTTGGAGCAAACGGGAATATCCTGACACTGTATCTTCTCACAGTTAATTTTAAGGGTTTGAACAGGCCCAATAAGACACTTTGCCCCTAATTAGCAACTAGTTTAATACACAAAAGTTTTGCAGCAGTGATATGGCTGTGCTGACAATGTTGTGCTCTTTGTTACAAAATGTTGCAAGGCTGGAATGAGAACAAGACCTGCTGGTCGGTTGCTATAGAGGCAGTAACATTGTCTTTACACCTTTATCTTTTCTGGGGAAGGACCACTGTGGGTAGGTTTGAGGATAAATGTGATACTGAGACTGCTGTGACTTTGTGTGACCAGGCCTGGATTGCTGTGGGTGGACAGCAGTTTTTAGAAAGAGAAAATAAAAAGGTAGGAGCTGGCAGCTGAACTTCCTGGATGCTTTGAAAATCCTTGTCTCAAAAATATCTTTAAATAAAAATCCCATTCCAGTTTCATTTTAAGTGCAGTGAATGATTTTGTAGTAAGTTCCTCTGGGAGCTCTATAAATGTGCAGCATAAATTAAATTATGTTGTATGTCTACTTAATATTAAATTGATTTGTTGAGCAGCATTTAGAATTTCCTTCTTACAGCACGTAAGCATATAACTCCAGGAGATAAGAAGTGTCTGTCTGGAAGTGGTAAAATGGTGACCAAAGAAGGCAACATTTTCATGCAGTAGACCTCACTAAAGCAATTTTATGTTGTTTCATTTGAAAATCAAACACTGGTGGTTTTCTTTGCTGTCTCTGATGCATATTGCGCTCTATGACCTATTCTTTCTCCTACTGTTCATTTTTCCCAAGTTGGATAGAAAGAAAATTGCATTTGAAATAACTGCTTTCTCGATTGCCCTAACTTACTGATATGCATGACACTACCAGAAGCTGTCCAGAGCCTCCCACACAACCTCCTACTAACAAATATGAAAAATAGTATAACATTTTTGGACCACATTATCATTTGGGGCGTTGAGATTAACCTGATGTATACACAGGTGATGTATATACTGTACATCACCCGCAGTAAGTCTGCAAAACTAATGTAAGTTATCCACTTAGGCTTGTGTGGACATTTTCAATGTCTATATTTGCAGATCATTTTAAGAGAGTTGCATTTATCAAAAGAAAGAAACTAATTTTAATACATTATTGCTTCACAAATAGCATCAAAATGTGCATATTGCAACTGATCTGTAACTATAATTTATCTGCTTACGTTCCGCTCATGATTTCAGTTTGCTGTGACTTTATTCTTCACAACTAGTTACAGGTTGTTTCATAGCATTACTGTGTGCTATTATGCATTTGCCAAGTTTTACCCCAAAGGTATTTGCATTTCAGTTCTGAGGGAAATTCTTCCTGTACCGTAGGTGATTCGCAAGGTGCTTTGTGATATTTGGTGATAAAAGGCGCTATTTAAATTATCTTTACTACCATATGGCCTCTTCATGTTCCCATTTCAAATCCACTGGGAGAAATCTCTCAGCACCATCAACAGAAGCACATCTGGTCTGCACAGAATCACAGAATGTTAGGGATTGGAAAGATCATCTAGTCCAATCCCCCTGCCGGAGCAGGATCACCTAGATCAGGTCACACAGGAACGTGTCCAGGCGGGACACCACTTGATACAGACCTCCAACTAGACTCTGTCCCATTGACCACAACTCTCTGGCTTCTTTCCTGCAGCCAGTTCACCATCCACCTCACTACCCAATCGTCCAGACCACATTTTCTCAGTTAGCTGTGAGGATGCTGTGGGAGACTGTGTCAAATGCTTTACTGAAATCAAGGTAGACCACATCCACTGCTTTACCACCATCTGTCCACCTGGTTATGTCCTCATAAAAGGCTATCAGGTTGGTCAAGCATGACCTCCCCTTGGTGAAATCATGTTGACTGCCCCTGCCTCTTATCCTCGATGTGCCTAGACAGAATATTCTTTTGGTTTTATTTGTCCTTTTGTAAACGTTCAAATGTATTAGGCATAAGATGAAGAAACAAAGTGTCTCAAAAATGAAAACCACTCTACAACATGTTTGAGATATATCAAAAGCTTTTCTCAGTAGAGGCAAGCGTAACAGATTTTAAATTGGTGTGGTCAGAGTGAAAAATCACTTGTAAAGGGTGCTCCTTGCAAACCATCTGGACTTTCAGGTCAGTAGTTTGCTGCAGGAGTGCTCCAGACCCTGCGTATTCAAGTACAGCATGCTCAGTTTTACTAAGTTCTCCTTTTCCCCTGTTGCTGACCACCGGTGCACTGATATGAAAGTAAATGATGCGTGTTGGTGCAGCTGCGTTCTGTGTTGCTTTCAGATGAGGGAAACAAGTAGTCTCACCCGTGGGAAATGCTGATTGCCATGCCTGCAATGCAGACAGTTTCCTTCTACTGCTTACAGAAAAGCATGCCAGATTTGTGTCAGTGATTCTTTCCATTGCAGCCTCTTGCAATCCGAAAACATTCAAAATAAAAATGACAATGCCAGTGAGAATGAACTTTGACAGCAGTGTAATGAAATGTGTGGGAGGGAACACTCAATCTGCAGACTTTGAAAGAAAAACTAATTCTACCGCCACTCCTGCAAGATGTGGTATTGGACCAGGCCTTTGAGTACAAGTAACAACAGTGTACAGTCTAATTCATGCATGGTGATAATAGTCCTTTCTGATGCATGCAATATTAATACTCCAGAGTTTTCTCCATCTGTTGTCACGTATGCTTAAAATGTAACCTCTCTGAGGCAGGAAGCCACTTTATTGTTTCATGCATTTACTGTCTAGCACAGTCAGTCACTGTTAGGGGATATATTCACTGCTGTTGTACAAATAGCATTTTTTTTTTTCTTTTGGAGAAGTCAGAAATGAAGTAATAATAGTATTGCTCCTAGGTGTATAAACTACTACCTAAAAATGGATGTATTTTTAATAACTGAATGCAATTACAAAGGTTATCTCATTATTTACTTTAATGAAGGTTCAGATTTTCACATAATCTAACTTGTGGAAATCTACTGACAAATGTACCAAACAGCAGCAGAAGAAGAGACATTCTGTACTGGTGGGAAGGTAAAAACAATAATCATGGTACCTGTGGTGAAGGTAGAAAAAGGAAACCAGGGTTTTGGCTAGGACACGTGTATCAGTGTGATTTCTAAAGCACAATCTCTCAAAACTGTCACCTCTGCCTGGGCAGAAGTGTCCACCTCTTTTTCCCCCGAGCACTAAGAAGCTCAACTGCATTTCTGCAGCCTAAGAGGAGCATTCCCATTTGTAACCGTGCTGTAATAAAGGCAACTCACAGGATTGTATCAGTGTGGATCTATTGTGTTTCAGGTGAGATTTTTGTAAGTCAGACACATTAACAACTGGAAGGAATGAGGAAAGGGTTGATGGACTTTCCGTTGCTTCAAGTGAAAAACAGACGGTTGTTGGTTTTGAAGAGATTATGTGGGCTTCTAAATATAAAATTAGAGGATTTAATTATCCTTTGTGCACCTTATGTGTTAGCCCTATTAAAATTTTATCAAAGATTAAGAATTAGATGCACAAAAGGAAGATTCTGTCTCTATATAGCAACTTCTAGAAGAAAATTTGATCTGAGGCTACTGGTTTTTTTTCCCCCCCTCTTGGTGTACTGAGTACCCTCAACAATTAATTCCAAACTGTTCTTTATTTAGTTTATTAATAGGTTCTAGGTAAGAAATAGATTAGACTCACATTTACATACTTACTTATCCTTTATTGTCCTGCTAGCAACCTGCGCTTTCTGAAGCGAGCAGTGAGTGTTTTTCCAGCAGTGTGTGCTGGAAAAGCACAGGACGGAGGCAGCCATCTTGTTCGCTGCTCTGTTCAGGTATGGTTTTGTTTGCCTGATCTGAGGGGCAGAATTACATTATTCACTGGGAGAAGCAAAGATATGTCTTTGCCTCTTTTGGGTGATGAACATACCTTTAAAAGGGGTTGCATAATATATTCCCTACTAGAAGAGCTTTGGTAAAAGTGCTTTTGCAAAGAGAGACTGCTTGAAGTAGTTAGGAAGGCAGTTGGGAAATGGAATTTTCCTCCAGGAAATCATTCAAGTGATTAACTATTTTTTTCTTTAAAGATTTTTTTTTTTTTCCATTCTGAATTAAGATAAAAAGCCAACAGTTTGCAGTCTCTCTTGGGGTAAAATATATGTTTTAGGAGAACTGGGTTGGAAATGTCAGTTCACCTTTAGCTGCTAACAGGCAGCATAGCTGTATTCTCAAGATCCACCCGTTCCTTCACGCAAGCACTTTTTAGCCAATGGTGTATTTCCTACACTGTAATTTTGACCAACTCAGGTAGTCAGCGAGGCATGGATGTGATTATGGATGTGTGTGGAAGATTGCAATCACTCATTTCACTAAGGAGAATTCGATTTCACCTTGCTTGGACTGTAAGGGATCTCACAAACTTCAGACAACTGCTAAAAACAAGTCCCTTCTGGAGTGGGGAAAGATAGCACTTTTCATCAAGGAAAAACAGCAAGCCATTGTCATACTTAGAGCAGTGCGCGTTTCACTTCACGGGATCCCAGAAAATGTCACAAATTTTACCTTTACTGGGTAGCAGGTGCCCGTGGCGAGGTGCTGGCGGCGGGGGCTGCAGGGGCGGCCTCTGCCAGGAGCGGCCGGGGCTGCCCCGGGCCGGGCACAGCCGGTTCCAGCCGGTTCCCCACAGCCCCACAGCAGGCACGGCCGAGCCCCTCAGAGAGAACCGGTGGGGCCTCTGGCAAAGCGTGTTTGAGAAAGGGCAAAATGCCACAGTGAGGGTGAGGAGTGAGGGGGAAAGTGTGAGGAAAAAAAGTGTGAGGAAAGAAAGTGTGGCCCCCAAGGCTGGAGAAGCAGGGGGAGGAGGAGACGCCAGCGAGATGGGAGCTCCCTAGCAAGCCAGCAGGTTCCCTCACGTCTCTCCAATGAAGTGATGCAAATGTTTTTGTAGTGTTTGCTGGTTACAAGCCCTGACAAAGTATGTCTCCGGTAGAGGAGAGCATGTATCTTTCTGAGGTAAATAATAATGCATGTTTTTGCACTAACCTTTTTGTGTGCGTTTGTGTTTAACATCTTCTGAAACAAAGAAGAGAGGTGGCTGCTCGGGAGGCAGAAAATACACAAGTATTAATATTTAATTTTCTAACTGAGACATTCACTTTTTGGTCCTAATGCTTAGAGCACTCGGCTGGAATCTGGAGCGATGGAAAGCCGGCTGTCCCCACTGGGCATGAGCCTCTGCCCCCAGCTTTTCCGGAAGGTGAGCTGCTGGTCAGGCTGTGCAGAGCGGGAGCCCGGCCACGGACCGCGGCCCGCTGTGGAAAAACTCATCGGTGCCCTGTGCTAGAAGCAAGGTAGGTTCCTTAGTTACAGCTTCTGCTCACTGGGCCGAGTACAGATAGCCCTCTCAGCCTCCTCTTACTCGGTTTTCTTTTCCAAAGGCAGCGTGATATTTAATTAGCTACAGTTTGTTTCTCTTTCTAGTGAAAACAAATATTTGCGACATACATACAACGTGTTACACACACACAGAGTCATATTGACCATTTCTGTTGCACTTAACGCTACCGGGAAATGCAGAGATGTTCTTTGTATTTGTGACTTTGCAGCTTTCCTTCAAGCAGCTTAAAATCTTGTCTGGGGGGTCAGGTAACTTACACTGGCTGCATTCTGGGCAAAAAGAGCAAGTCCCCTAATGGCATCGCAGTGGGATGACTGGGACTGCCAAGCAGCACATCTTTCAGCA
Source organism: Eurystomus gularis (assembly GCA_013400335.1). Lineage (NCBI taxonomy): Eukaryota > Metazoa > Chordata > Aves > Coraciiformes > Coraciidae > Eurystomus > Eurystomus gularis. Next base: position 121,413 of record VZZY01007608.1, read on the forward strand.
GGGTATGCTCAGAGACTTAATGGTGATATGGAAGCCATTTAGTGATTATATAGAAGTAATCTCTTCTCTAGAATTCCTCACACATCTTACAAGATCACTGAAATATCTTCTTACTTTAGGTTCACTCCCCTCTTCCTCCATTATGGGTTGAGGGAAAGAGTTTGTGAGGCTATAGAAACTGTCCAGTGTGATGTTGGTGAAAGGGAACAGATACAAGTTTTGCACGGAATTTGCTGCATTCTGCTTAGATGAGGGAGGACCATCAGCGGTCCACAGCAAAAACTAGCCAGAGCCAAAACACATCTACCAACCAATCCTATGTTAAGGGAATTATCTGTGTTTTCTACTGCCAGAGGTTTTCTTTTTTTCAGGTAACTTTAGGTGCTTGGTGAGTATGCAAGATGGATAGGCAGAAGTGATACCTTGTATTAGACAGACCAGTTGGTTGGGAAAAAATGGTTTTGGGCACAGAAAACTCATTAAGGACTATGTGTCTTGAAAAATTATCTTTTTTTTTTTTTTCCCAGCTGTATCTTTTGATTTGATGAAAGAAGTCAGCTGTCCTGGTCAGAGACCCCGAGATGTGAAGCAGCCTGTTTGAAGCCTTTGCCACCTCCCTTGATTGGCTCCAACTCTGTTTGGGCTTTGGGGCAAAAACATTGGAACATCACAGCAGGTAAAAGAAGAGATGTTACACAAAGGGGTCTTGAAAGCCCTGGTGTTTGCAAAGCTTCCTACTTACTTTTTTACTTATTTCCCGTGTGCAATTAGAATATTGCAATGAATGTTGTTATTCACCTGAGTATATCCTTCTTGACGCAAACAGGGATTGCAGAACCAGGTCCTCACCTGAATCATTTCTATTTCAGATTTGTATAAATGAGGAACTAAATTAATTAGTCACTGAAGATGAACCAGAATCCTTTCAGTGTTTCAATGTAAAAAGAGTGAGAGCTCTTTTTTTTGTTGTTGTTATTTTTTAAAATTATACTTTATAGCACCTACTCATACCCTTGGCAACTTAATCAAACTGAAATCTCATCAGGTTTCAATTGTGTGGTTACAGCATTATTAAAGTAAGGCATCAAACGGCTCTGAAAGCAGTCCTGTGTACCCCAGAACCCGGGGTTTATAAAGACGGACAATCCCTAAATGCCTGAGCACAAATTACTCTGGGCTGGGTGGCTAAGTAGAGAAAAGTTTGTCCTATGGTGTTACACAGTCATAAGCAATGGTTTTCTAAACATTCTGGTTTTAGTCTGCAGCTGGCAGTTCATCTTCAACCTACCCTTTCTTACCAGGTTTGGGATCAGTCAGGGACATTATGTAATTCTGGGGCACGTAGCCTGGGGCATTTCCACATGCCTCTGCAGGGGAGGCCAGTCTTGAGTGCAACTTGTAAATTCACAACTTGGGCAAGTCGTTATGAAACTGCAGTAAGGTGTCTAATGTCCCTTTGCCCAAAGCTGGCACATGTGGCTGGATTCTTGGTGAGTGCCAAGCAGTTAAACTGAAGGCAGTGGAAGTCGTGCAGCTCTATACCAGCTGAGAATTCAGGCCACAGTGTATATGGAAATTATAAAGCCTCTGCTCTGATTTCTGATATTTTCTAGTATGTTAGTGTTTTGTTCTTATATATGCCTCTATGGCTACTTCAGATTTCTGTTGTCTGAGTGAGAACAGAATGGAGTTTTACTATCAGCTTGCGTGTGTGTGTCTATATATATATTTTTATTTTTTTTTTTACATATATCTGGTAAAAAGAAACTCCTGCTCTCTGCAGTAGAAAAAAGCAAGGAAAGGTGGATGATGAATGGAAATGCACCTGAAGAAAGCAAAGTGGACAGGGCTCTGGCTGCCCCTGAAGCTGCTCCAGTTTATCAAGAGGACTGTGGTGGTTCCTGGAGCACGGGGAGGTGAGTGTACTCCAGTGTCACACCCTGCTCTCACCATTGTTGTTGCCATAGTGAGCCCTTGCAAACACCTTTACCTCAAAGGCTGTGGTGTGTTCAGAGAGTGCAGTGCTGGTGTTTTCACTGCCAGACCTTCAGTGAACTGAGTGGGGCTGAATTATTTTTCCCCCCTCCACTAGAGCTGTAGTGTGAGCAGCGCGGTGTGTGCTGCCTGCAGCCGTTAGAGTCTGCAGCACCTCTCAGGGCGAGCGAAAGCTGAAATGCCAGCGGGTGACCTGGCAGCCTGAGGGACTTCATGAGTAGACAGAAGTGTTTTGAGCTGAAATGGGATGAAGGAATTGATGTTGCAATACAGATGTGTCAAAAATTATCTAAACACAGCTGGACATGCAGAAGAGATTAACATTAGCATTTACCTGCGCTGGTAGTATCTTATTTTGTAACTTTTAGAGGAAATAATTCAGTGAGAGTGGAACCGCAGCAGTTAAATGCATGACAAGTGTTAACGTTTTAAGGCCTTTGATTGTGCTTTTGTCCTTCCTACCTGTTAGACCTAAAGTACCTTTCCAGCTACCAGGCTGTAACCCACAGCAGACCGGTGCTTTCATCTTTGTTGATCCTTCTAGACATAAAAGAAAGGAACTTGTGATCTGTAAATAAATCTCATGCTATAGATGTTGCTATAACCTGAGCTCCTACTAAAACACCATTGAATAATGAACATTGTATGTTTATGTCTATATTTTTACTATCCATTCTCGTGAGAATAGTAAAAATATAGACATAAACATACAATGTTCATTACTGGCTACTATTTTGACTATTAAATATCTCTGGAATAGAAAGGATATTTATTGCAACGTTCTGAAAATTCTGCAGATGCTTTGTTAATTTTTAGCTAAATCAACACACAGACTTTTATTAAATAATAATAATATTGCATTTCCCTTCGTATTTAATTAAATCCTTCCCATGTATGTTAAGCGATACACATTCTGTAGAAGAAATGCAATACAGTTTGGGGTTGCGTTGTACAAACGTGCCTTTGTGAAAGCAGCAGACCCGCAGCCTGTGCTCCCACCAGGGGGCAGGAGGAGACAAAAATTAAGGCGCACTAAGGGGAAAAACCTGACAGCCCTGCTTTTAACCCCCCTGCAGTTCCTGCAAAAGCAAAGGCTCTGCAGCTGTATGAGTGTTGGAGTGAAAGCAAGTCTTCTGGTTGTTTTTCTTCTTGGGGGGAGGGAGAGTTGTGGAAACAACGCTCAGCTTCTGCTGCAGTGTATATATATGTATGGCTGCTTCTGAAATACTGTATGTCCTCACAAACAGAAGTCCTATGATATTTTTACAGAAGCATTTTAAAACTATATAAAGTTGTATAGTAAATCTGTATGTTTTCTATCTTGTAAAAAAAAAAAAAGTGCTGTTTTAAATCCTCTTTGCAGCATTTCAGCTGTTATTTTTCTTAAACACAGTTTGAAAATAATTCTAGACGCTATGGTTCAAGACTGTGGCATGATATTGTCCGTTGTAAAAACAGCGTAGTGGGAGCCTGAGGCTTATGCCATGCACAATTACTGGAGAACTCTGATGTCTTAAGTGTTCCTTGTATCTAGGAATAATGCAGAAGGCAGCCTACTTTCTAAGATATTGCAGTGACCCACTTGCACTCTGATGGAAGGGGAGCACTGACTGAAGCCTGTTTGGCCCAACCACAAGTCAGATAGCTGTGAGGGGCGAAAACCACTGCAAAAAGTGTTCATAAAAGTGGATGTGCTTGTAAGCAATGCTGTTCATAATTAATTATAACCTAATCCCTCATGATTTGAGTACTCATCTCTGAGCAAGAAGATTGCGAAAGACTTTTTAGTAATTACACCACAGAATTTAATATGGAGATGAATCATCTGGGAATAGAAGTGTATCAACTGGTTCCCAGGCCACTCCAAATCTACAGCTGAGGTGTGAAGCCTGTAGCTGCTGCTTGTGGGTTGCTCACAGCCATGAGTTTACATGTATTCTACTGGTGGTACAAACCAGCAGGCACCAGAAACTGGTGAGAGTAACTGGACACTGGGGCAGTGAAAAAGCAGCTTGAAACTGACAGTACATTTAACTTTGCTGAAGGATCTCCCAGGCTTAAGGAATGTATTTGAGCCCTTACCAGCAAAACAAGGTCCCCTTGCTTAAGAGAAAGAGGTTCTCTGTATGACCTGTAAATAAAGACTGCGAACTCGAGTATCTCTGGAGCTTTTGTTTTCTTTTTAAACTCCATGCTTCAGTACTGCATTTAGCTTGACAGATAAGTTATTCAGGCAGACCAACTATGTCAAACAGGTAGTTAGAATAAATACAAACAGATGTGGAAGGTATGAATGCTCAGAGGTGTAAATAAGTGCATGGAGGCCTGCATCTACTGTTTCTTACCCACCACTTCTGAATTGAAGCTGTGAGTCTCAGCATCAGTGCAGTCCCTGCACTGCTGAAGCTTAAACCGCTGCTTTTGGTGGTGGTGGGTTGTGTTGAAGAATGCATTTACAGGAAGTGATCGCAGTGCAGGAGTCAGGCACCAGCTCAGTCACAATGGCATGACTCTGATCATCTGCCAGTTCCAAAGCTGCAAGAGGCTTTCAGTATGTTTCTTCTGTTTCCTTGAGATTTCTTTCTCATTTCAAGAATCAGAATTATAATGGAAAAAAAAAAACCAAACAAGTATACTTTTGGGTTTTACACAGACATGTCATAGACTCACAGACTCGTGCAGTTTGGATGAGACCCGGGATCCCATCCAACCCCCTTCTCAAAGCAGGGGTTGTACTGAGTTCAAAGTAGGTTTCTCAGGGTTTTGAAAAACTCCACGTGTGGAGACTTCTTGGGCTACCTGGGCAACCTGTTCCACTGCTTCATGTCCTGTCACTGTCAAGCGATGTCAAGTCAGGAACTCCCTTTTTATTTCATGTCTGTTGTCTTTCCTCCTCCTGTCAGGCATGTTTGCAAAAAGTTTTATCTTCGCAAAAACCTTGTTGCAGGTTTTGAAAGGCTCTGTTAAGTCATTGTGAACCTTCTGCATCAGTGCCGTGGAGGTGAATGTTTGTGTTCCTGTATTTTCACCATGGCTATGACACTTACATAACTGTGCTACCATCTTTAGTTACTTTCTATAGATTTAGATGGAATCCAAGATACTCTTAAAGGTTACGGATCGGATTTCAGTAACTTCCCTTTAAATAGACAAAAATAGATATGATGTTTTAATATAAATCCACAATGTATCTATAGGTATAACATAGGCATGTATTATAATAATATAATAAAATTTTATATAAATTTATATATCTTGAGCAAAAGAGAAAGAATTTTATATCTACATATAATTATATATATAATTTTATTTCTAACATCTGTGAAATGCTTTAAGCAATTTTTGTACTAGGCTAAAACTTCTTCAGAAACCTTGCATAGTTAAGTGCAGAAAAGCAGTAACTTGTATCAGATGCCTCTGGTCTGGTAGAACTAGAATTGAAAATTTGCTGGTCCTGTAAACAGAGTGAAAATGAAATATTTTACTGTTATGGCTGTTCTCATTCATTCCAACATCATGAGTCAGCCCCCCGTAGAGTAAATAAAAACATTTATTAAGTTTCTTTTTATTTCCTTTCATTTTTGCTTATAGCTCCATTTGTTTAACGTTTTAAGCCTTCCCCACTAGCTACTGGATTTAAAAAAACTTAATTTTCTGCTGTTGCAGCAACTTAAAGGGGCCAAAATGAAGGGGTGGTGGGGGAATCTCGGGATCCTTTCCAAGGGAATGAGTTAGCAAGGAACAGATGAAGGTCTAAGGCAAGCTGAAAAAAGTGCTACAGGGAAAAATTTCCTCAGGCACATTAGTATGCACTAGCTTCTAGAGGTATAAATATCCACACGCAGTGGAAGCCAGAAGCAATACTTTTACTAATTTTTTCCTCAGTAGAACAATTCAGAAAGTGGCTTTCTGTGTGGGAGTTTCACAGTTGGCTGAAACACAAAGTCAGAAAGTTTTCAGCTGAAAAATTTTGGCAGAAAACTGAAACTTTTTAAAGCAGCTACAGAGACAATTCTGTGTTGCCAGTGGCTTGTATCTCATTTGCCTCCTTTGGGTTGTCCAGGGCTGGGCTGGGCGCTGCTCTTGCAGAGGTGGTCACTGCTCAGCAAGTGCTGGAAGCCAGCCATATATCTCAGTGGTCTGTCCTTCCTCAGTTAAAACAGGTAGAATATGTACTTACATACAGGGCACATAGAGTTCTGTTTTGTGACAGTGAAATATATTCATAGAGCTAAAGCATGCTTAAATAATAAAAGTAAGTCTGAACTCTGAATTATAATGCTAAAATCAGTTGCAGGTTAGTGAAATAAATCTGTGGCGTTACCCTGAAAATAAAGGAGGTCAGAACCTGCCTCAGATTCAGCGATAAATAAAAATCAAGAGAATACTGGAAGCATGCACACTGGTGTCATAGTTGTGTGTATTTCTTGAAGGTGTGTATTTTAGTGACCAAACCTGCGTTTTATCCTTCTGGAAAATTTTTTTAAAGGTAGTATCTTTTTTTAAGTTAATGTCAGAATATAAAGCTATTGAAGCTTACTAGCCAATAGTCAGATATTCAGAAAGTTAAAACAATACCCTCTGTTTTTAATAAATCTGCAATCTCTGATGAATCAAACATTCATGATCTTAGATTCTGAATGTGATTCGGAAAATTATTTATCTTACTGTACTTTATAAGATTTCTAATTAGAATGTAGTTACTAAATGGATGTCTCTCAGGAGCATTCAGTTAATAACTTTAAGTAAATGAAAGGATTGGCTTTCCACTGAAAAGTGCCAGAAGAAAACCAGCACATATTTGACCATACACAATATAATAGAGTTGAATTTCTTCATTTTCTTTATACTGTTTCTTAACCCATATATTCTTGGTGTGGTTTGTGTTAGTTGTTTTTTGTTTTGGTTTGGTTTTTATGTCTAGATCATATATTATAAATAAATTGTTATTCTTTTGTTGTTAATTCAAAATGTTGGCAGAAGATACTGAGGCTGAATGTCAAAGTACGCAACTACAGTGGCAGAAAGATCAGGGTAGATTTAATGTATGTTATTGTGAGTTGCTGTTCCCAGTGAACAGGTTCTGATGAGGTACCTGGTTGGTGTCAGGAGGTAAGGAACAGTTACGCTGCTATGTGTCTTTGCTTTGGTCTAGCGTGGCTACTTCCAGGAATGAAAGAGGTGAAGGGTGCTGAGTCCATCTCTTTTCACTGGGGGATTGCAAAAACACGATCTAACCTCACTTTTGTTGCCTAGATGTGATTGATTAATGTGTGGTGTGTGCAATTTACAGTTTTTCTAAAGCGAGTTATCATATGGAATTTTGAATCAGTTCAAGATACTTTGCAGCAAATGGCAACTCGCAGAAAAAAAATAAAATAGTAACCAGAAGAAAAGAAAACTAGAGAATAACAATATAAAATTTCTCCTTGATTGAATTATGACTGCTTTTCCCTCTGAGAATCTCAGAAGTGCTAGAAATAGTAATTAATTAACTTTCTTAATAATTCTGTGAAAGTATGATTGGTAATTATTATGAGATACTCAGAGTGGTAAGACAAGGCACAGAGTTAATTAATATACATAAAGTTAAATACTTTGGTAGTATCTGATGTAGTTACAGTGTGAGTTCTGAAAGGCACAGTTGAGACCTGAGTTTTTTTAAAAAAAGTAGCCACCTTTAGGATATCTTTGAGAACAAGAAATAATTTTCTAATCTTGATACTCTTGTTCTTTTAACTCTTGGACCTAAAAAATGTCAAACATTAGTTGAACAGCAATCTTGGTTTCAGTATCTATAAATTACGGATGTAAATACAAATATCCCTTGTGATGAATTATCTTCTATTTGGTATTTTTCTAAACTTTCTCGGATCAAAACATTCCAAGAAAGTTTTGGCTTCTCAATTATTTTCCTAACATTTATAGTACAGGCAGAAGCCTTAAAAGATGAGTACAGCTAGTGGCTTACGGACTAGTAGGCAACTCTTTCTTAAAGAAGTCTTTGCTTTAGAACAGTGGCTTGAGGAAGCCTAAGTTGTTATTTTTAATGCTAATGTTGGTATTATTATGAACTGTATGAATTCTTCCTGATATGAAAGCAATATTTTGGATCATAAAATACAGACAAAAGTGTAAAAGATTATGTGGAATCTGACGTGTTTTAATGAAGATACACCTCATGGTCAGCACTCAAAGCTTAGGTGAGGGTAAACTAGATCTTACAGGAGGAGCATGGAGGGGGAAAGGAGCTCAGTAAAATTCCTGTAATGCAGCTAAGAATAATTATTTAAATTTATTATTATATTCAGTGATAACTGTTGTTATACTGAAAAGAAAAAAACAGAGCAGTAATTACAGTTATTTCTCCTTAGGTGCTTGTGTTTGAGTTCTGACCTTATGCTTTGTCTCACTTCCTTTGTCCCCTAAGCTACAGGCAGGTTTAGCACAAGCTGGTACAAGCCCAGGCAAAGGAGGGAAAGGCAATCTCTGGCTTTCTCCATATGCATAGACTGATCTTGGAGTAAGGAGTCTCTTTACAGTTTGACACTAGTCATCTGCAGTTTCAGCGGACGATGGAAACACTACCAGCTGGACAGTTTGCAGGGAGGGCCTAAAGCTGTGGTATTCCTGTGGTGAGGAAGGGAAAGAGGGAATACTGTACACCTCCAGTATACATGGGCTCTCATTCATTGGGGGGTCATGAGGGAGCAGGATTTTGTAGATTTCCAAATTATCAACTTTACATCCACGTGTTGAGCATTATCTTTCCATTTCCAAGTGATTGGGAACTTTCACTGGGTGATAAACTGACATCCAGGCCTGAAGAGCTGCAGATTTGCACTTGGCTAGGCTGCAGTGCATTCCACCATGTTCAGTTCCGCCCTTCATGGTCTGATGAGGCTGCTTCAGAGCCTTTCAGCTTTGCTTTGACTTCTGTCTGCTTTTCATCTCAGCCTCATCAAGGTGTGAATTGGAACACTCTTCATTAAATACCATGTACAGATTATTTGCTCCAGCTCTGATGAGTAAGGGAGAATTCTTCCTTGGGTAAAAACAGTGCAGTGTGGATGCAGTGTAGTCTTTCCTCAGGGCAAATGGGAACGCAGAATGTGAAGATGATCTATAGATAGATACCTACATATTGTGGAGTGGGAATCTCCTTCCGTTTTTTTCCCCCTGAATCTTTGATTTCTCTTTTAGTTGTATGTGTAAAGTATTTTATAAAATAAATGTATTCAATATTGGTTTAATGGGAAAATGGAGAAGACAAAAAAAACAACAACAAGAAGACATAAATCTAACAGAAAGGCTATAGATATCTTCTTGGCTTGCAGATATCTTCTTCAGTGCTGTTTCCATGGCAATTATTTATAGTGCCTAGAGGGAGTGAAGTGCAGGTCACAGATCCGCAGAGCTACAGTAGGCTCTCAGCCCAGTTAGGCAGAATCTGACAAAAACAAATGGGGATGTCTTTGAATGGGGCTTTCTTGCTTTCAGAGGAAAACATAATCTCTTATACAAATGTGGCTTTGAAAGAAAAATATTAAGCTTTATGGCAGTTTGGAGTGAAACTGGAACCAAGAGCTGTCCTTTTTCATCATGAAAACAGCTTCAACTCTCTTCCCTCCATTTCCCCTCCTTTTGCTGCTTGAAGTTGTTGAGGGTTTCATCACATTTAGCAGAGCAGAATTCTAAGTACCACTTTGGATATTTATCATGTATTCCATTTTGGTTAATTATTTTACCTCTTGAATGTCTACCTGAGGTATGCTGCAACAGAGGACAAATCTGGCAAATGCTGTGGATGTTGGCAATCATTACAGAGCATATTCTGAATTTTATTTAAAGCAAAATATTTTATGTAAAATATCTAAACATATATTGAATGGTTTTATGTATTATATTTGTGTATGTATTTATGTATTTTGCATCTATGTATATTTTTTTCATCTCCGGAAGTTACAAAAATACATTCTATAACAATTTGTGGGATAGCCTTTTGTGGAAATGAATGCTTCCTGTAAAGAATTTGTAAAGAGGGGTGAACAGATGTATGGACTGCAGTTTGAATTAGAGTATCAGTCTTTCATTTTGTCACAAATTACTTGGCAGTATTAATGCAATATTAAGGAGTTTCTTGCCCTTTTCTGTCAAGAAGAAAATGCTTAGGGGTGTTTGATTCATACAGTGCATGGCCTAGCCCACGCTGAAGACAAAGATCCCCTCTCCTTACCCTGGACAGACCAGAATGGCAACTGGGGTGTTAAGGCCTGTGTTCGTTTGCAGTCAGAACTGTGTGAAATGGGATGCAGCTGGGTGTGGCATGTTGGTCGTTAGTTCTCAGATACACTGCAGAAAGATGAATTTTGAGCATGGCAATTGTGTGGCCACAACAGAGGTTCTTCCAAGAGCGTTTGTGTTTCAGCTGTTCGTAGGTGGCTTTCTGTAGGCAGGGACTAGTGACTGTGTATTCTGTCTGTGGTTACCACAGAATGAATCTATTACTGGACTGTTACCAAAAAAATGTGAAAACATTTTAAATTTTTCTCATTAAGAATTTTGAAACCCAGAGAAATTTTTATTATCTTTTCTTTTTTTTTTTTTTTTTAAGAAAGACTCATTTGTTTCTTAATCTCTTTCTTCCTAGTTTATTAGAGAATAATGAGTAATGGATATTCCCTAATCACAGATCAGGCTATGCCATGGAGTGACCTGTGGCCTGTGCAGGCTCTCTGTGAGCCAGGTACTGTGGGAATAGCTGCATTGTCAGAGTGTGTGACCAGGCATTGCTTTTTCCATTTTGCTGGAGAAATGCAGGGTGTTCAGTATGACACTAAGTCACTTCAGAATGACTTCGTCCGTCAGAATAAATGCAGGAGGAAGATAATGAAATGGAGTATCCCAATTATTTTTGTTAGGGTGGTAAATGTTTACACTAAGAATGGTAATATTTCTCGTTTGATTTTGCTCTCATTAATCTTTGAATTCTTGTAGATACTGTTGTACAGAGCATTTCTAGTAGTTACTTCAAATGACAGCGAGCAGTAGTAATCACTCTGAAGTGTTTAACCAGCAACTCTACACATATAAATTCAATTCAAATTGTCTTAGCCATAATCCCTGACTCTAGGTCTGGCTTGCAACTATTTTTCAGAATTAGTTTAGTGCCTAAAAGGTTCTGCCTACTGTAAAGTGATACACTTTCCTGTAACTTCTTAGCCCAGTGAACTGGGAACATTTGGAGATATCAAAGAGGTATTGAAGACATGCCAAGTCTGAGGGTTATATCAAGCAAGCAACTTTTATAATGTCCTAGGTGCAGTGACAAGATTCGTTATGGCAGATGAACTTTCTTTTGTTTTGGGTCTTTTCTTTTTTTAATGGAAAGATTTTACCATTCTAAAATTGTCTAGAAATGAAGGGAAAAAAAAGAGATATCTTACTGATCCTTTTCTTTTCCTTCATTTGACTGACATGGTATAACACAGGCTCATGCAGTCTGTGTGTCTGTCTTCATCATAGCTTCTCAGAAAAAGGTACTGAATTTCCAATTCCATACTAGTGCTGTCACAAGGTCTCTTTACTTCCTCCTCATCCTCCCTACTTTCCAATATATTTTGTTTTTCATTTGGACGTTACTCTTCAAATTAGCACACTGTTTCCAACAGTTCAATTAGGTAGGCCTCTTTACCACTCAGGTGTGAAAGTCTTAGTGGTCTGCTGCCTGGAGGTTAAATATTAATCACAACCCAGAAATTCAGCACTCACCTCATTAATCCATTTGAAACCATCTGTCATAAAAAGATGCAATATGCCACATCACTTTTTTTTCCCCTTTGGCATCTGCCAAATAATTTTTATCTCTGAGAACTGTGTTGTTAAATGTAATAATTTTGTGGCTGTGCTTTTCTCAGTTTGAATATCCTGGCTGATATTTATTAAGATTGCTTCCATTAAAAGAGGCTCCATTTGGAATCTTACCTATATGGCAACAAACAATTCTTCCCTTGGTGTCATCTTGCCTTGTTGGGACGGACTGTTCTGAACAGCAGTATGCACAAAGCTGCTGTTCTCCCTAGGAGATACTCTTGGGGAGGAAAAAAAAAGAGCAAAACAAAACCAGCCCATATGGTCCCTTCTGGTGCAAAATGTGTTCAGATTCCCAGAGTGCTATGGAGTGGGTGTGGAATGAAACATATTAAATAAGCTGGGATCTGCCCATGCGTGTTGTGCTCCATTCCTATACACAGGGCCTGAATGCAAGAGCAGTAAGAGTTGTGAACCTTTCCCAACAGACATGGTGAATGGAAGATTGAGTACTTAAGTGCTTTCTACTGTATTAAAGGGAGTAAATCTGTATGCATTTCTAGGACATCATACAGTTACGGACTGAATGCCAATCTCTGGTATTCATCAGAGATTCAGCAGGTGATAATTTCACTAGTTGTTTGCCTGTGAGAGTGCTGTGAAGACATGTGCTGGTTAGCTCTCAAAGACAAAAAAAAAAAGTATTTGATGCACCAAACGAGTGGACAAAACCAAAAAACCCTGATGCACCATTATGGCTGCCTGAACAGGACACACTTGGGTGTTTCAGTATTCCTCCTTTACATTCAGGAACATACCTAGATCCATGCTGAACCTTTTGCATACCTGCTGAAAAAACCCTTTATTATTCTTCACCGCAAGCAAAATGGACTACTTCACTTTTTGATGTGTGTTCATTTATTACTTTTTCTCATTGTGCTTTGAAGCTGTTGCTAGGTAAGAGAAGGATTATGTCAATGACAGTCTTCTGAAAAAGAATTTTTTAGCAGAGCATTTATCAGCAATATTGGTTTTGCTGCAGGCCTTTTATACAAGCTTGTCCAGCATTGTAGAAAACTCTTTTTTTTTTGCTTTTGCAGATGGAAATAAAGAAATACTGTTTCTAACTATATTTTGCCCTGAATTCCCATGCATATAATTGCAGTGGTAATTTGCTAATTGCTTGCTTATTTTTTTGATCTCCAGAAATTCTGAACATAAGCAGTCAGAACTCAGAATATGTATCCCCAAAAAAGCTCTAAAATAGGATTTCATAAGAACGAAGCAATATTTTAACCCCATCAGATCCTTCCATTGTGGTGGTATCCCTGTTCTCTCAGTTGTATATAGCATCTAGATTTGTGTTTCCTTGTAACACTTCTATAGTAAAGCTGGGTGGTTTCAACTCCATTGTTGTGATAACGTTTTGACATAATACAGCTTCTTATTTATCTTATAAATTGCTATGAGGTGGTTTTTAATTGATAATTGGTTAGCAAACGGGTGTTTTGGTTTAGTAGCCATTGTCTGCTCTCTGTGTAGAGGCTGAAAGAAATCTCTGACCAGAAATTAGTGCACTGGTTAGCTTCACAGTTACATGCGAAGCGTGTGAAGAGAAGGGCAAGTCTCCCCTGATGAAGACCTTGCAAGGAACTGCTTTTTCCTGAGGTGCTAATTGAAGCTTAGCTATGAAAAAAAGATCCCATTGGCAGTGATTAGTGTGAATTCTCACAAAGACCTATACTCCTGGAAACTGCTAATCTAAACAGCTTCCTTGGCTTTTCTTTTCCATTGCAGGAGATTAATCTATTATTTTATTTCACCGAACTGAAATAACTAACAAAACATGTAGGGTAAATAGTTTCTCTTCAGCTGATGAGGAGCTACGTGCTTATCAGCCAAGCAGAAGAGTACTACCCATTAACGTGAGTAACGTTTCTAGACTCAGTTTTACACAGTGCTGTCCTTTCTTTTCTTTCGGCAACCAGGCAGAGTGAGTTTTCTGAAATACTTTTCACAGAGATTACTTTATAAATGAATTTAACACAGTTGTCCTAGATTTGTTAAGAACTCAGAGATGGACATCTCTGATGAAATATTCAGGAGAGATTTGGTTGTTCTGTGCAGTTCTCTCCCAGCCATTACTGTGCGGTAGCTCTACAGAGACATAAAATATACAATACCTGAGATTTTCTTACAGCACTTCAGCTTCGCTACTCTTTCTCTAGAGCTTATTTCAGAGCAGCTTGTGCAGAACCATTATGAATAAACTTCTGCTCCTGTGTTTGCATAGCCAATCCATACAAGGATGAGTGAGAAGAAATGGTAATCATGCAGTTGACTGCACTTGTGAGGGGTACTTGTTTCTATAGTCTTTATTTTATCTCTCTAGGATTTTAAAGTATCAGTGCAGTAGCTTGTACATGTGAGCAAGATAATATACAATGCACATTGAAGAATTCTAGACAAATAATCAGCTGTCTTTGGCAGGAAGGTGTATTTGAGAGGACAAGCACTGAAAGTATGCTGAAGTGACCATAGGTAATGTGGTTACACGGATGTGTCAGTTACTTGCTGTCCTGTTGGCACTTAAAACTCATATTTTCTATTACAGTTCCAGGATAATGATGCAGCTCCCTGGCATAAATGGACTTGGTCAGTCTCTAAAGAGTGTATCTTTGCAGCTGAAATCAAATGCAGTCAATGCTCTTGTGTTCTGTTAATTAAGGTTGAGACTGAAGGCATGGGAGAGAAATGTGTAGATAAATTGTGTAAGTGCCGTCAGCTCAGATCTGTAATACGATTAATTTTTCTTATTATGACTCAAGCCTCGCTTTGGACTTGTGCTAAGGACTGATTTGTATAAGCTGTCTGCAAATGAGTGTCTGGTCATTTGGACTGAGAGGGCAAAAGCAACCAGATCGGACGCTAAATCACACCATTCCTTTAGGGGAAGCTGGCTATACAAACTGGTGTGTCTTAGTTCAACTAGTATAGTGATCTAGCTAAGATCAGGAGAATTGCTGGCCTTTTGAACTGGAATAGAATATCTTGGTTGGAAGGCACCTATAATAATGTGTCTAGTCCACCTGCCTGACCAATGCAGAGCTGACCAAAAGCTAAAGCGTGTTAAGGGCGTTGTCCAAATGCCTCTTAAACACTGATGGGTTTGAGGCATTGACCACTTCCCTAGGATGTATGTTGCAGTGTTTGACCACCCTCTTGGAAAGAAATGCTTCCTAATGTCCAGTCTAAACCTCCCCTGGAGCAGCTTTGAAGCGTTCCCACATGCCCTGTCACTGGATCCCAGGGAGAAGAGATGAGCACCTCCCTCTCCACTTCCTCAGGAAGCTTCAGAGAGTGATGAGGTTGCCCCTTGGTCTCCTTTTCGCCAAAGCAGACAAACCCAAAGTCCTTAGCTGGTCCTCATAGGACATTCTTTCCATCCCTTTCACCAGCTTTGTTGTCCTCCTCTGAAAGCTTTTGAGTATCTGAACATCCTTCTAAAATTGTGTGGCCCAGAACTGCACGCAGTACTCAAGGTGAGACTGCACCAATGCAGAATACAACAAGGTAATCACCTCTTTTGAGTGGTTGGATTATGTATGGAAAAGAAAGCTTTTATACGATCTTTAGATCTGCAAAGGAAGGACCTTATTGCAAAGATTAGGATTGTAGAGATATCTGTAGTCTAACCTGAAAGCAGGGTTAGCCAGCAACTCAGACCAGGCTGCTCAGGGCTTTGTTCAGTCTTGAAAACCTCCAAGGAGGGAGGTGGCACAGACTCCTTGAGGGACCTGCTCCACTACCTGACTGCTTGACATTGAGAAAGTCCCTAGTGACAACCAGCATGAGCCTCTCTTCTTTCATCTTGTTCTCACTACCTCTCACTCTCCTGCCATGCACCAGTGTGAAGGGCCTGGCTCTGTCTCCTCCATAGTCTCCTTGCAGGCCCTGGCAGGGTGCCTGTGAGCTGGAAGACATGTTCAGGAGCTGGCAGATATGTTTGAAGAACTGTTTATTGATTTCACTCGTATTTCTGCACTCCTCTTGAATACTGCATAG
This sequence comes from Eurystomus gularis, assembly GCA_013400335.1. NCBI lineage: Eukaryota > Metazoa > Chordata > Aves > Coraciiformes > Coraciidae > Eurystomus > Eurystomus gularis. The sequence continues at coordinate 137,283 of VZZY01007608.1, forward strand.
GAGTATGTGAAACAGCATTTAGGTCCAACAAGGTGTATTGAAGCATCACTGAGTATTTTTGGATTGTAAGTCTCAAGCTTTCATAAATGCAGATTTTCTAGGAGGCATAAATATGCAGTGTTTTTCTTTCTTCCAAAATTCAGTTTTAAAGCCTCCTGGGGTAGGGGGAAGAAATGAAAAAGAAACAGGAAAAAAACCTCAAACTACCCCAAAAGAAAAAAAGGCAAGTTTGGATTTTTCTTGGATCCAAGGAAAATCTAACATTCAGTCTTGCTGTGAAGTGTGCATGAGAGAGCGTTGGTGAAACTCCTCTCATAACAGAAGTATTGGTGTGTTCACATTCGATGAAGTCTTAATGCTTCCCTTTCACATTCGGTGCATCTGAATATAAGGCTGACTTTTAAAATTAGGATCTCAAGTATGACAAAGTAATAACTGTTGTCTGTATTTTTACATTTCAGCTCTCTAGATCTGTTTGTTCCTCAGTAAAAAATGTACAGGGAAATAGGAAATAACATTTACTCTAAGGCTAAAATTTTTGTATTTTGATGATAAAGAATGGTATTGAAAGCAAAATGGGACAGATTAATTTCTGTCACACACCAGTGGCTGACTCCCTAAATCTATTATTAATGAATTGCAACTGTTTAAATCAGCACTGGGTGTGGTGACATGAATTTTAAAATTTATTTAATCAGGGTAATCAATATCTGTTGGAAGACAGTTCTACTAAAGCCTCTTAGAACAAGGTGAAGGACAAAGTAAGATAAAACTGAAACTGATTGTTCTTGTTCAGCTAGCATCAGTGGGGACCTTGTTAAAATGAAGAGGGAATTTGGTTCAAAGATTAAACACAGAGGTGGATCGTTTTTCTTGCATATGTTTGTATTTACACGTTGGCTGCAAGATAGCTACAACAGGCACGATGAAATTGCACGGAAGGTTGAGAAAGTGGAGTCCGTACGTATGGCGTAGGAATATTATATTTTATGTGAGCAGGAAGAGTGCTCTCGTGTAGTTCTATTCAAGTTGCTTGCTTTAAGGAAACACTTTATGGTTATCTAGTCCACTGTACAGTGCTGTTTTTAAGCATGACAAAGAAGGGAAAAATTGACTCTTGGGGCGGTAGCAAATGACACCCATGTAGGGGAGTGGGGGAGCACAGCACCAGGCATTCTGCCTGGACTCCACTGTGCCCCAGTGGAGATGCACTGGTGGGAGATGAGTGGCTGAGAGTCAGATTTAATTTAAATTGCAGATAACTGATTCCTGGGTTTGTGGGGTTTATTGACTCTCTCTTCTTGTTGATTACTCTTTCATTTTTAACTTTTGTGTTCGTATAGGTTCCTGTGATGTCTAATAAACCTGGCAATGAGAGCGCGTTACTGTCAGGAGCACAGATTCCTTCTCAGTAAGAAAGTGTTGAATCTGTTCCTCTAGCTACGTAATAACGATATTGACGCATATAACAATATCAAGGAACACCAAATGTTAGCTCTTTTTTAAAAATAAAATATTTTATTTTCAAGTAACAGATCAGGTTTTCAGCACAGCACTTGTACTTTGAACCTCCTCTTATTTCTCTAGAATTTTGGTAGCTTTCTCACCTGGAGTTAGAGACCAAACAACAGCTACACTCAGTTTAATAGAGTGCTGTGAGGGGTTATTTAGTTAGTGACTTCTGCTTTCTGCAGACTTTTATGAGATTTTTTCCTCTATTTTCCTCAAAGCACATTCGCTTTGCTTTGCTTTTTGCGATTCCTGGTTAAAGCTGATGATCTCCTTTCACATTGCTTTGCCAGAGAGTGCCATAATGCACTGGAGTCCTTGTTTTGAAATCCAGTAGCTAAATTTACTTAACAAATGTGGCCTCCACAAAAGCTAATGGAGTTAAACAGAGCTCTGGCTTAAGTCTCACATCTTGGCACTGAATGTAATTTGTCCACTTACATATTCTAGCTCACAACATAGCCTTTGACCTGGAGAGCTCTGAGCTGCAGGACAAGCAATTTCTGGGAGAAGTTCGGTAGAGATGGTCATGGAGACTTCACACAGAGAATGGGTTTTTTTGAGGATATTTTAAGCTTCCTGACACAAAATGGAGTAATATGTTACTTAAAATCCCTCCTAAGTGACAGATAAATGTCCCTGCATTGTCTGTACAATAATGACCGGTGCTGTCTGACAGCATGTGGTTGCCCAGGAATTTCTATTCTTTGCTTCTTTCTGACCCCATGCAGTGACCTTGAAAACAAAACCCTACATGCTATTTTTATTTATTGACTCTCCCCTCTACTTCTAACACTATTTTCATTCTTCCTCTTACCAGTCATGTTTACATTTCTATGTTTTTGAGCTTCCTTACACAGTATCTTGGGAAACAAAACCAGCTGGTTTCCTCTTAGTCTTACAATGTGAATGAAGTGGTTTATTCTCTCACCTTAAAAAAGAGATTCTCTTGTTACTACTGTCACTAACCATTAGATGTTAATTTTCTAATGATTTAACATGCTTTATCTTAACAGAGGTTTTAAAGTTTTAAAGCTGCACTCTTTTCACTTGTTGCAAAAATATTACCTAGAATGAAAAAAGTAACACAGTTGCATGAATTTGATACACAGCAATGTGTTAACTACATAAAGTTCTGTAACAGTGGGAAGGTAGAATGGTGACAGACATAAGCCCCATTCCAATATATGTTAAGGTGGATTTGAGTCTTAGACTTTAAGTTTACTCTGCAGCAGAATGTGGCCGATTTGCTGACAGTGTTCCCCCCAAAGAAGGCAGTGTTGATTGTTACCAAGTCTGAGTGATACGTGCGTTGTGACCACGTTTACTCCTGGATGCTTAAGGAATGCAGTAATTGTGATAGTCTTTGAACATTTGTGAGGTCAGTGGAAAAACCCCAAAGATTCATCGTGTAAAAAAGATGAACAAATTGTTGTGGATCACATGTTCAAGGGTATGGCAGGAGTCTCACTGTCCCCATCTACAAATTCCAACGTTCATGCATGTCCCTGTGCACACATAGCACGTGTCGGCCCGTCTGTGGTTATTTGCTTGGTACACACACGTTCAGGCATTGTAGGTACACATCAAAACACCGGAGCAATGTGAATAGGGAAAACTTGTACCAAACAGCCCTGACCCTCTCAATAATTTCTGTGGAACTAAAAATCGGAGGTAGAGCATGTTCTCGCTTCATAGCATGTGGGCTTAGACCTGGGTGCTGACTGTTTAGATGTGCTTGAACGGAGGTTTTCCTTCCAGTCCTCAGCTGGCTGCAATTATATTTCTATCATCTTTCATTTTAATCTGTACTGAGGCTTTGTTTGTTGTTTGGGTTTTTTTTTAACCTTACCAAATATGAAAGCAGAAGCAAGGAAAAACATCTGCTGTAGAAAACATTCTGAATTGCAGTTTAGAGAGCTTAGGAACACTGTAGGCTTACACTCGTACAAAACTTGTGTGGGTGGCACACTATCCGGTGCAGACAGCATGGTGGGAGATCCCAGTATGGAAATCTTTTTCTAATGGTAGTGAAAAGATGAAAAAAAAAATATTTGGAGGGAAAAGGCTTGATTTAGAGGGTGAGAATGGCATTTTGGACACAAATTAAATTACTGTATGGATTTAGACAGATATGATGTGATTAAAAATCCATGTTCTTAAGCCTCTAAGTCTTTATAGAGCTCATTACCATCATGTGGGAAAATTCCAGCTGAGAACTTTGGACTGATTTACATGAATAAGTATTAAGCTATGGATCTCAGGGAACTGGCCTTGTATTTCTAAAATCTAAATTTCTTATGCTATTCTATGAACCAGGAAGGATTTGAAAACTCAGCTGTGCTTTTGCAATAGTGAAACTGTATTTTCTGATCCTATTGTTGTTGTTTTCAGCTCTTTCATTAGCACTTCTACCTGGTTTTAATGTTGCTATGTCTACCAGTTGGGTTTCTAGCTAACTGTCAGGAAATATTAACAGAAAGTGTTTGAGAAATGGATGATTGGGCTCTACAAAATAGATATTGTGGGCTCTGACAGAATGTAAAAGATTGTACTTGTTACCAGAACACTCTTCTGATTTCCAGTCTAAATGGCAGGTAATGTGTGCTCCAAAGACCTGTCCTAAATACGCTGGATTTGGAAATCTTCCTGCCAATTGCTTAGCCTGCCTGTCATTATCCCCTTCAGCTTGTTTTAAATGATTGCACATTTTGCACAAGTGCGAAAGAGAAGCAATTTAAAAGGCTTTTTGCGTATAAGATACTCTACAGGCAGCTCACCTCTGGAAATGAAACAATTCTGCATTTGTTTCAATTTTCTTCTCTGCATGTAACGTTTATCCCACAAGAGGCATGATTGTGGAGATAGAGTTCTTATTTGCTGATGCATTAGTTAAAGTGAATAAAAGCCTGATTTTGTATATGGTTTAAAGCAAGCTGAGCAATCTTTAATACAAGCAATTTCTTTACAGTAGGACAGGAAATTGTTTTCCCATCCTATAAATAATCACTGTTTAAATACCTTCCATATTCTAATGAAATTTAGACCCTTGAAAATATCAATGAACTTATATTATGGAAAAAAAGCAATCCAGAAAATAAAAACATTTTATTTTAATTTAATTTGCATTGTAATATTTAATTTATTTTTTATTTTTGTTTTATATGATAAATTTATATGTTCAGATATAAAAGGAATTTCTAATAAAAAATAGCATTTTATCTTTTTTGAAAAATCAGCATAATCTATTTGGCTGTCCATGGAGATTTTTTCCTTTTCTCTTAAACAAGAAATCTGTTAAAGTGTTTCTTTTCCATGGAATGTTTTAGCTCTGACAAAACCATGTTTTTAGTTGAAAATATTTGTTCAAATAATTCTTATCTATGTCCAGTGCAGACTTCACCCTTATCTCCATTTCTGATCCAACCAATACTAGATTTATTTCAGTTTCATTAAAAAGACAAGATAGGACTTCTGACATATTTCAAATGACTTGAGTGAACCAAGCAGACCCACTGTTTTATTGTCTTTGCAGCAGTGTAGTCATCAAAATATTTTAATGTAAACTTCTGTGAGAGCCTTCACATTGGCACTGTGCCGAGTTATCTCAGACCTGTGGTCCCTATGCTGACAGCAGGCCTTTTGCTGAATACAAAAATGCTAGTGCTTGACACTTACAAGGTAATTTAGGGGTCAGAATATAATCCTGTCTATAGCAGAGAGCAGGAATCCCCCTGCACTCCATGATTTTGCTCCTGTGAGTAAATGTCCAAACAAACAACTAAATAGGCACTTAAAATTTTGCTGGCAGATGTGTCCCCAGGTCAGCAAGTTCTGTGGCCAATGTGCCTTATCAGACGTCAGCAAAAAGTGAGGATTACTGAGCAGCAAGAGGATGCACACTGTACTCAGTGTTGGCCATCTAATGTAACTGCTCAACGAACTATTGGGTCTCCACAGACTCCTGGTATCGCTCATGGAGAGAAGTCACATCTCCCTGGCAGCACATTTGAGGCAGGACGTCAAGGGCTCAGAATTCCCTACTGTGCAAACCTGCATTTTCCCATTGGCTGTAGAAAGTTTAGGATGATCTGGTAGAGTTAGGAGCCCAAAGGTGAAGGGATAGATATATCTGTATGGATTACAAGTTATCCTGCTGCAGAGGACCCCAGCAGACTGAGAGCCTGGGGGTCTTTGTCAGTAGGGCACAGGAGAGCAGGGCCGTGTGGCAGTCCTGTGCACGTGTGCTACAGTCTGATTGCGCTCAGCAGGCAACTCAGGCAGTACAGGAGCAGTTTCTCTGTGTGTTCACTGGACATGTTTTCTAGAGAGCTACGCCTGTATCTCTTATCTGAGACACGGGCTGGGTCCTGGAGGCCTTTGACACATACTGTGAGACAAGCCTTTTTCTCATTGTACTGTCTGCAGCTTAGCCATGACTTCATGTTCTTCTAGGTAACTTGGGACTGCTACTTTAGTTTTCAGATCCTCGCTAGTGGAAACATAAGAGCCAGAATTACAGTTCTGTTCTTTGTGTGTGTTGCGTAGCTGTGTACTGTGGCCTGTAACCCACCTACACACGGAAAGCCATGCACAAACTAGCTCTAAAGTCTGTTCTGCCACAGCAGGTGTTTCTGCTAGTTCAGTTCATAAAGTCCATTGGTTGTTGTAGTTTTTTCTTCATTTGTTTTAAAATTATGGTACTTCTAAGAAAAGTGAAGCTTCAGGCTTTTGTTTAATCAATCATGTAAGAAGCATCACTTAAGCATTTTATAGGGGATTGGTTGTGTGAAGTAGGACAACATAGTGTCAAACATACCAAATGTGTTCCGCTTCAGAAACGTATTAATGTTTCTGAGGCACCAGTGCTTGGTTTGTGTGGCAATGCTGGGTTCTGGCTGTCTCTAGAATCGCTTCTAATAGCTCCTTTAGGCACTGTGCCATGCTGATGCCATGCTGGTTGTGACAAGGGGATGACTTCTTCAAGATGTGTTTTTGTGTCTTTGTGGAAGAACAGAAGTTATTGTAGGTCAGCGCTGTGTCAGGCTCCATGGGCTATAGTTTCAGTAGATTCTTTTTAAAATATACCAGACTGGTATGGACCTTAAGATTGATGTCAATTTTTCTGCCAAAGAATGATAATTAATGATTTTTTTTGCTGTTTCAGAGTATAACATGGTTAGTGTTTTGCAGGTGTGACAAATCTGATCTTTAGATCGATTAAATTTGTCTCACGAACACCATGGGTCAGAATTTGTTCCTCTTGTCTTAGAATTAAAATATTAAGGAGAGGATTTCATGGAAATCCTTACTTAAGGGTGTTAAATATTGAAGTGAGTTCTGGTTAGAGTAAATCTTACAGTCTCAGCTCCCTGGCCCCTCACAGTCGCCCATAGGTACCATATTTTATGAAACATCACAGAGAGATTTCTATTAGTTCATCAGAACTTGTTGGGACAGCCCACTCTGAAAAGCAAATCTGCCGTGGCTTTAGGCTACATGGTTCCCTGAGCAGGGAGTCATAATCACTGTGCATTTGCCAAGTGCCTGGGAAAGTTCTGTGGTGACTAAATCTTGTAAAATAATTTTGATCTTTCCTTCTTTTTTGGATCCTTCCCAATTCAGATAATCCTTTCTAGTTTTTCTTAAGTTGAAGTTCATTATTTCAAAGTTAATGCAAACTCAGGTGTCTAAATAAATAACTTACATGCTATCCCATACTTTAATACAATTCAATAGAAGGTGCAAGCATCCAGTGCTTTTGAAAATGAAGTTGTGCTTCATTGGAATTGGTAGCTAAAATGTAATCGCCTTTAGTTGAACCATGAATCCAATCTCAATATTTAAATGTGCATTATTCTAGAGCCTGGACACCAGCTGCCTGAGTGCCGTTTGTGCTTTACAGTTTTGGCCTCATAGTCCACTTTCAAAAACCCAGGTCTGAAAACGTTGAGTGTTTTTCTCAACTGGGGGAACAACCTCCTAATTAATATCTGAAAGTGGGCTTCCATGTTAGTAGTCTCCAGATTTTAGAGCTTTGGTACAAAGTTGTAGCGGTATTAAAACAATATGAATTATATTGAAATGTGAAAGAATATTATTTTCATACCACACAGCCAGATCACAAAGTGGTGGGGGTTGGAAGGGACGTCTAGAGCTCATCTAGTCCAACCCCTGTGCCAAAGCAGGTTCACCTAGGGCAGGTTGTGCAGGATCACGTCTAGGCAGGTTTTGAAGCTCTCCAAAGAAGGAGACTCCACAACCCTCTTCCAGTACCCTCACAGTAACTAAGATTTTCCTTATGTGAAAGGAACTTAACACTCCTCATTAGCTACAAGATTTTTTCTTAGGTTATCAGGGTGATCTTTGTGCCTTTTGACCAGTACCAGGAGGCTCACTGTTCTCTCTTCTGTGGAGAAATGATCACGGTCAAACCCACCGTATCCTAGTGCTGATATTGAATAATTTGGCTGTTAGATTACATTTAACTTTCCACAGTGATGTTGATGAGAATAATCGAGCCTCTTAAGACGTGCCAACCTAATACAATATTACTTTAGCTCTGATCGCTCCTGTGGTTATGAAGAGAAGGGAAAACATATTGCAGGCTCACAAAACCAGAAGGGGAAATGTTCTTTTCATTGGAGTTCTGGCTTTTTAAATGAATTTGAGAAGAGGTGTGTACTGTAAAGAATTCTGTTTTAACTAGCTCATAATGTTAAGGTTTTAAAAATTATATTTCCTTCTCCATAAGACATTTTAACAACAGCCAATGATTTTAAAAAATAATAATTTTAGGTTGTGTCATTATAGCTGGGTGGATGGGTGAATATCTGTCATTGCATATGACAGGCACCTACAGCTCTTACAGAGCTGTCAGGCTTTTAGTGTTATTGTTTCCAAGAAAGACTGCTGCTGTTAGAAGAGTTCTTACAGCAGAAAGAACTTACAGCAAAAAAAGGAGACATTTAAGATCTCTTTTTCAGCAAATCTGGGGTTTCCTATGACAGGGTACTAAGTAACTCTGCATAAAGGACTGGACACAATTTTTAATGTTAATTTTTGGAGAGGGGTATTGAAGTATTGGAAGCCTTGATGTTCTCATCGACATTGCATCTTGTTTTCTATTATGTTGTACTTTCTGCAGTCATTTGTGAACATTTGATGCAAAATCTGTGGTAGTTACTCTTGAGAGCTGCTGTGTGAGTGAGAGGGGCTGTACAAAGTGTAGGGAAAAGGGCAATCACTTATCTCGTTGTTGAGACACTGTGTGGTATCTATTCCTTATTTCTGCATTTTGCCGCTATTGAGGACATTGGTGATATAGGATTATTCAAACATAAAGTAATCCTTAAGTAGAAATTTGTATTTGGATTGTGATGCTGTAAATCTCCTTGCAACTGAATGCGTGATATCAGCAGCCACATCGTGGCCACTACAGTTTTCTGGCAACGGTGTAAATTCTCCCTCTTAGGTGAGATACTGTATTTTAATGACCACATGTGAGTAACACTCACACGGACAAAAATAGTGGACAACAGACTGCGGCAGTTTAGAATACTCAAATCACACCTGCACTCCCATTTTTCAAGGCAAAAATCAGTAGGAGGAGGTACTATATGAGGTAGTCTGGTGGTGTAGCACTGTGCCGTTCTGGTCCTGATTTTCCAGCCATGCTGCTTTAACTGAAGCTGCTCTGAGTTTTGGCACTGATAGAAGAAAATTGTATCTATGAATTGTTTTCTGGTTTATACTTGGCTACACCTGTATATCATTTTATGCCAGCCTGTTTATGCCTGTATGTGGGCCCTAGCCTGTCCTTCATGGATGAGATCCTTGGAGATACATTATGGAATCTGTGTGAGCCTCTGGAAGTGCTTAAAAAGCTTTATAAATTAAATGTCGTATCTAAATGAGCCATCTGGTCTGACAAAGAAATTATTCACCTTAGTGAGTGTTTTATTTAGAACCACTGAATAAAAACATGAACGATGTGTCATTGTTGTGGATTAACCCCAGCTGGCAACTAAGCACCACACAGCCGCTTGTGCGCTCCCCCAGCCCAGGGGCACAGCGGAGAGAATCAGAAGAGTAAAACTTGTGAGTTCAGATGAAGGCAGTTCACTAGGTAAAGCAAAAGCCGCACACACAAGCAAAGTAAAACAAGGAATTCGTTCACCACATCCCGTGGGCAGGCAGGTGTTCAACCACCCCCAGCAAAGCCGGGCTCCATCACAACTGATGGTTACTTGGGAAGGAAAACAGGGTAACTCTGAACATCCCTCCTTCGTTCTTCTTCGCCCAGCTTTATATGCTGAGCCTGATGTCATATGGTCTGGAACATCCCTGTGGTCAGTTGGGATCAGCTGTCCCAGCTGTGTCCCCTCCCAGCCTCTTGTGCACCCCCAGCCTGCTCGCTGGTGGGGTGGTGTGAGGAGCAGAAGAGGCCTTGACTCTGTGTCAGCGCTGCTCAGCAAGAACTGAAACATCCCGGTGTTATCAACACTGTTTTCAGCACGAATCCAAAATACAGCCCCATGCTTGCTACTATGAAGAAAATTAACTCCATCCCTGCCAAAGCCAGCACAGTCATTCTAAAAGAACATGAAAAATCACCCTGGCAAAACCAGAAAAATGTTTAAAGAGAAAGAAACACACACACTCAACTAATATATATCAAACTTGGTGTCTTTGGGGTTTTTTTTGTAATGTGAATGAAAGCAGGTGGCCATTGCGAGTTAAGATTTGTTTCTTTTTGCAAATGAGGAAAGTATTTAGAATAGATTTCTCTGAAGTTTTGACTGATTTTAGTGTGAAATTCATTGCTGAAAAGTAAGAAGAAATGTAGTATGCTGAGAGAAAGAGACAGAATTCCTCACTCTCACATTATGGTGTGGAAATATTCTGCTAGGAAGTGGGAGCTTTAAATCACGACTGCCTGCCTGTATTGAATGACAACCGATCTGAAAACTGTACTTCTGGAAATTATGGTGCTGAATCTTGTGATCAACGTTGCCAGTGGAAGCAAGGGGTTAGGATGAAGCTGACAGCTGTGGAGATGGAGTAGATGAAGGGAGAAATAAAAAACAGAAAAGAAATCTTTTCAGCAGTTATATGAAAATGCTGGCTTTGTTTTGGTTTTCTGCTACATAGAAATGAGCGACAAAGCCACAGGGAAAGCAAATGTTAGTTCAATCCATCCATTATGAAAACATAAAAGTGTTTTTATCATTACTAATTACAGTTAGAAACAATTTTAATCATAACTAAGACCAGTTAAAAAGATGGCAAATGTTGACTTTTGTAGCTATAACTACAAAAATTAATCCCATGACAGATGTGATTTTAAGATACAAACCCCTGCTGAAAATATTAAATGTTTCTTTAAATTCTTGCTATGTATCATTAATTCAATTCTGAAACATTTCCTAAAAATGAAAAAAAAAAAAAAAGAAAGAGTACATAAATAATAATGGGAATCAATATTCTGCACTGACAGTAGGTAATGGTGACATTTAATACTGAAGCGCACGTAACCCAGGGTTCTTACCCAAACAGGTGTCCCTATGGGGGGGAAGATAGCTTCAGCCTGTCAACCCATCCCAGAAGTTTCAATGGAGGTCTTCCCCCATTTTCCCCTCAATTCATCACTTATTCATAGTGTTTCTTTACTTTTAGGTGGAGCTTGGGTGACTCTAGTCATACATTTGTCATATTTTGATTGGATTAAAAATCTAAAGACATGATTTTCGCCATCGTTGCTACCGCGCTGGCTGTGATCCACCATCATTGGTGAAGCACAGGTTGCAATCCATCTTTCTTGATAGCAGCTACGTGATTGCCTTCACCGAAAACATGCTCAGCTGGATCAGAACAATTGTTGTTATCTCGTCCATCCCTGATAACAGGGAGTAGCTGTGCACCCTCTTCCCTATTTTGGGGGGGTTTGCAAGTTCTGTTAGCCAGAGCAGGTCACATCCATGGCAACCACTTTCCACTCCTGTGATCAGCAGCCGTGTCTCACTGAAGGCCGCTGCAGCTTATGTCAAGATGTGAGCCTGACTTTGGGGGGAGACAGGGTTTTCTCATTTTTCCACCCGTATCCATTTTCCCACAACCAAGGCAGAAGGTTACTAGACTTCTGTAAGAATGTTAACTCTGTGTATCTTTGCATGATCTCCTTGTAAGACAAAGTTGCCTACAGGATTGCTGTAAATATTTTTTGAAAATATTGCTTTTAGCAGTCTTAGTACTGAGTCTGAGCAAAAGACTGGAGGGTTTCGTGTTTGCTATCTTAGACTCATTTTAAAAAAATCTGATTTTCTTTCTGCTTCTTTTAAGTTCATTTTCTTAGGGATATTATAAAACTTAAAGCTCAATCTGTAGGTCATCCTGTATTTTGGGTGAGATAAGGCGTGTGGTGGGCATGCTCCCCGTCATCCTAAGGGTGACTTCAGATGCATTTCTCTGCAGTTGCTGGCTGTGGTTATTCTCTGGAACTCCAGTGTAATTTCATTCACCCTTTTGACAGTGTGAAATTATTAGTTGGTGTATTTTATAAGGATGATTAACACTGGTAACATATCCTATAAATATGCCATTGGGTTAACTTCTGTGTGAGATTTCCAGAATGTTTTCCTAATAGAACTGACTGGATTCCTGGGGATTCTGTGTAATTTTTGCAGGGAAATACTAGACAAGATTTAGAAAGAAAAACTTGCTCTGTTTCTTTAATTTCTATGAGTTTTACATTTTTGCAATCATAGGAATGCACAGTTTATGTTTGCTTTTAATCTGGTTTATATTTTGATGAAGCTCTGTCTTTTAAACAGTAACTGGTTGAAGTCATTTTCTTGTAAATCCTTAATCTGTCAGGCACTCAACTGCTTTTAATAGTGTGTTGCTGTTCCAAAAGAGACACAAACCCTGATTTTTTAACGTTTTGTGTTTCTCAAATTGCCTTTTAGAGGCTTTCTGCAGGAGGGTCTATAAACACAGTCTCATCTGGAACTAGAAAAGAGAAGTTAACATTAATATTTTGGTGCAATACTAAAGCAGTCTGCATTTTTAACCATTAGGAACTGTGCAGAAATGTAATGTCAACATTGATAATTTTTATTGCTAGTGTCTTTTGGGTACTTTGCAATTTCCACTTTGGAGTGAAAGTTATCACTAGAGTAACATGGCTCATCAGAGGTCTATGTGAGTTTGTTCTTTTGTAACTGACGTGGATGAAAAGAATGAAAACAAAAATTATGATCTTATGCCATACTTGTCTCTGGAGAGGTGCAATGAGATATTTAAGGACAGCTGTTTTATGAAGCCTTAATGTATTCATGGTGGCAGCTGCAGTTTTCGTAGAACAGAATAGCGAGAATGTAAGAGCAGCAGTGCTGTACGTTTTCAAGAAGAAAGTTTTTATCCTCTTCCCATCCACTACCAAACTGTAGATGATAATAAATTGCATAGAACATGCCAGGATTGCGTGGTAGATGTTTGTGCAAGGGCTCAAATCAGATACTGGTAAGAGGAGGCTCTGGTTTACACAGTCATTTAACATGGCTGCATTAACTCACTTCACACCAGACCCTGTGTATTACCATGAAGACATTGTCTGAGAACTCTCTGAACCATGGACAGCTGAGCAGCTGAGATTTGTCTTACATTATCGTATTGATATTTCAATGTAGTCTTCCATATCCTGAGATATTTTTCTCCATCAAGCCAGTCTAGCCCTAATTCTTGTAACGCTTTTGGTTTTCACTTTGAAGCTCCAGTCAGTCCTCATTATAAGACACACAAGCACATATGGTTATTAGTCTTGAAGAAGTTTATAAATGTCAAGAAAAAAGAATATGGTATATTAGATGTGTTGTGTGTATCAGCCACAGCTGACATAGACTTTGCTTTGTTTACTGAATTACAGATTTAAGAATGCTGAGGAGTGGTGGTGAGTACAAGGGGGAGATGAGTCCCGGATTTACAGAAACACTGAGTCTTATACGTCTCTTGTAATCACAAACACTGTATTATGCCAGGCTTACGTTTCAGTTAAAGCACCTATCAACATGTGTTGGTACAACTGTAGGTGGATACATTTGAGTTGTTTTTGTATCGTGCTGTTCTTTGTAACTCAGAAAAACTTGGTGATACAGTTATTTCAGCCACCAGGTGGATGTGCAGCCATCTGTCCGTTCTGCCATCAGCCAAGCTGCTGCTACAGGCCTGCCTAGCAAGAGATATTTTTCAATGAGCAATCCATGCCTTTCCTCTTTCAAATTGTCCAATCTGTTTCAGAAATCACCGGGTGAACTTTTTAAAGCAAATGTAGATTACTGTGTTGCTGTCCTGTGCTCTATAGCATGGTAGTAGACTGGCTACTTACAGAAAATGCTGTTTTAGTGCTTCAGAATAACCCTCAAGATTAATTCTGTTGTATGTCTTATAAATAAAATATAAAAGTGTTGCTACTATGTTTATTTACATGTCAACAAAAGATCAAAAGTAGAGGTGCACATTTTCAGTTTTAATATTCCCTGGACATAGAGCTGACTTATTACCTTTCCTTGTGACAATGGCATGCCTTGGTGGCTGCCATCGAGGCCACTGTTTCTTTGGGTTCTGCCTGTAACTTACAGGATACAAGTCACTTAGAAGTAGTATGGTGAACTTGTGTTGTCCAGCTGTCCGGTCTGGGGATCAGATTTGGGAGCAGGTTAGGGCAAGAAGTCTCTGTAGCAGTGAGTTTGCTGGAACCAGCTTGCTGAATGAGGTTTGGATTTACTAGCCTTCAGGCTTGCCTCAACCTCCAGACATCGCAAACCAGTGAAGGGGATAAGATGAGAGGAAGTGGCCTCAAGTTGTGCCAGGAGGGGTTTAGATTGGATATTAGGAAAAAGTTCTTCACAGAAAGGGTTGTTAAGCCCTGGAACAGGCTGCCCAGGGAAGCAGTGGAGTCACCGCTCCTGGAGGTATTTAAAAGATGTGTAGATGTGGTGCTAAGTGACATGGTTTAGTGGTGACCTGGCAGTGCTGGGTTTATGGTTGAACTCAATGATCTTAAGGGTCTTTTCTGACCTAAATGGTGCCATGATTCTATAGTTATGTGACAATGATGGAGGCTGTGCAAGCTAGGTGTTAAATGTGATATCTGATCGTTTACGTGGACTTGTACCATCGCTTACTTTTCTTGCAGGTTATCTCCTGTTTTCTCATGAACTTTAGTTAGAAGCCATTCAGAAAAGCTACCATGTGGCTCTTTCTACTCCTCTTGCTTGCTATGAAGCTTTTTTATTATATAGACAGTTACAATTTTATAATTTTGTACTAAAAACTGCAGTCTGATCTTGTTTTATAGCTTTGTATTTTGCAGACTAATGGTATTTTATATCACTAAATAGTAATATCCTCTTCTGTACCTTTCTATTATCTGCATGTGTTGCAAAATATTATCATGTTTTCCAGTGCCCTCAGTAGACTTTCTCATATACAGTCATTGCATGTCATAGAAGCGTATGGGCTCGCTGGTAAGGTAAAATGTTGCTGACAGAAAACGGGTTGTTTGTAGTTTGCCAGTAGAATGCGTGGAAGAGAAAATACAAGCCACATAAAATATACAAGGTATTGATTACTTTTATTTATTTCAAGATCTTGCCCATTACAATGCATATTTATTTAAGACTGTAAAACCTGCAGTCCTTCAAAATCTCTTAATACTCTAAGCCTACCTCCTCATTAGCTTTTTGTTTTTAATTGCAATATTGCAATTTTTTTTTAATTGCAATATGCCCTTATTGCCACTCTCATTATGTTACAGAACACTGGCTTTTCTGTAAATAATACTATTGACTGATTTCAAAGTTTGAGGACCTGGCCTAGATTCAACCTTGTTTTCCTCTTTAAGAAGAGGTCAAATGAGTTGGGCACATCAGAAAGGGCTCCCAGTGGGAAGAGGAAAAATGTGTCATGACTTTTTTTGGGGAAGGCATCAGTCCCACCTCGCCCATTGAGTTAATTTCTGTAGAATCAGGCACAGTAGCAGGTGACCTACCTCAAAGTTGTAAATTTAGCCTTAATTAATTTTCAAGAGCAGACAAAGATCTGCATTTTTAAGTAGTCACACGGCATTTAGCTTCTTGACATCACTGCAACCGGCTGTGCTACATAAGAAATCTCAAAGGAGATATAACTTGTTGGGTTTGTGTTGGACTTTTTCTGAAAGAGGCACATAGCTGAATTATCCCAAGCTTGCCATTTTAGTCTCTTACAGGTGGGACCACAGCAACCAAGGCAAAGTTCTTCAGATTCTTTTCCCTCCCTCAGCTCTATCCATGTAGTCTTAAAATTTTGAACAGGCTCCAGTGCCTGTACTGTAAAGACAAAGAGGCGTTTGTAGTGAATAATTATTTTTTGGTAGCAAGAATATAATATAAATAATGCTTAGGAAATAAGTTATGGTAACATGGCTGCCAAGCGTTTTGAAGTATATATGACTCAGAAGTGACCAAATCAGAGTTGGGATTTTTGTTTTGTTGTTAATTTAACTTAATGTGTTGAACTCATATAATGCAGGCTGTAATTTCTGGCATTCAGAGAGATGTGCTGGGGACATGCAGGAGAGGAAGGTGCAAGAGGGGAGATAGAAATCACATATTGTTGTTTCTCTTCCCAAGCAGAGGAGTTAGCCTGCAAGCCAAAGTAAATGGTTGTGTCTGTACATCTAAAGTAGGGTTTCTGCAAAAATAATTACATTTAAATGGATTTAAAAATATCCATTAAAAATACCTGCTACAGGTCAATACAAAAATTTTAAAATGTAAGCAAGGAAAATATTGTCCTCTGTGGTCCTTATGCCTACATTTTATTTGAGCTAGAGTAATTACACAGAAGATGCAAATGCTGTCAAGAATGCATTATGAAAATCCACCCTTGAGTTTGCAAATGTGTGCCTGAATCCTGGGGCATCAACTTGAAAAGGTTGAGCCCACAGTGGCAGCTCTGAACAAATGATTAATAATACCAATAATATTGAGCTGTGTTTGGGTTGGATATAGAAATCTGGCTCACAAATGTGTGTAAATTAAGTAGCCATTAAAAATCACTGACCCTTATTGCCACTCTCATTTGTAGGGCTGCACTGACCGCATAGAAGTTACTTCAGATTATGCTGGGAAAAATTAATTCTTAATTTGGCCATTAAAAGATCAAATATTTGATACAGTTTGCAAGGTGGAAGACTCGTGTTTTCGAGGCTTAGACAAAGCAGTTACATCTGGTGAGGTACACATTTGAACCAGGATTTCTGTTGTATCCTCCCCCTATTCTTACCTTCTCTAGTTTAACTTTTTACTTCCAGAGAGTGGTGACAATTTTTACTACCAAAAAGCCCCAATATTGCAGTGTGGTGTCATGAATACAAAAGCCACTACAAGGATTTTTGCCAAAATTCTTAATGTTAAATGTACCCTGGTTTAATCCATGGGTTTAGAGAGGTTAACATTGCTTCTGAATTCACACTACCCAGCACAGTGAATCTCAGGAACTTGTGTTCTGTTGACAACTTGTGTTATTTCAGCTCAAACTAATTTTTTCACAAACATGGAGAATAAGCTTGTAAAATGTGAAAGGAGGAAATTCTGGAACACAGATTTATTTTCTTCAGTGTAGTTTGATCCTGTTCCCATTTATTTCAGTGGCTTTAGATCAGACCCTATTGCTAATTTCTGTTCCATTCAGTTTCCCTGGTAACGTTTTATTTTTAGCATCATTACTCTTCAGAGATCTGGCATGGAGGGTTCATTTTGAATATGAAATGCTATAATTTTATTTTAAATGTTTCATTTCATGGGCAAAAATGGAAAAAAAAAAGCCCTCAGCTGTTCCACAAAATATCTATAAATATCTGAAAAATGTGGCCATATAACATTGGTTAAAACCTTTATTGCTTCTTTTATTTTTTTCCCCCATGGCTCCAGTGGAAGATTTTTGGAAGACAGGTTGTTATGCATTCATGTATTTTTAAATCTCTTTAAAATCATTACCTTTTTGTACACTAGAGGTGTGTTATTCCAGTTTTTCATATCTGGTGTTGTAGCAGGCCCCAAACTGTCAGCAGCACAGTGATTCTAAAATAAGTAGTCTGGTGGAAAAGGAGAAATATTTTTCTCATTCATCTTCAGCACTAGTCACCTTCTGTCCCTGCAAACTGGCAGGAGGGAAGTAAAGAAGCTGTGGAGATTGTGTCTGTTTCCATTTCTAGATTCTATTTAACGACATATACTTGTATAGTCATCTGAGTGCCTTGCGTAAAAATTTTGTAAGTCTCTGTAAGGAATGAGACTAGTTGCAATTCTCTAGTTCGGAGACTCCAGCAACCATTACATAATGGGATTATGGTTGGAGCTTGCAGCTTATTCTGCTTTTTTTTCTCCAATATTAACTGCTTGTTCATTTGAAATTGACACAATGACTTTAACTAAAGAACAGGTGTAGCGGGTGGTAAGAAATTTGGGCTTCTTATATTGGTTTAATGAATTAATTATGATTCATTTCAACACTTTGCCTTAACTGAGAGGCAGTGGCCAGCCTCTCTGACAAAAAGCAATGCTTGAGAACGTAGGCTGAATTTAGTGGGACTGAAAATAACTCTACTAAACATGAATAGGGTGAAAAAGTACAAAAAAATGTAGAAATGAACAAAACCCCCACAGTCCTGTGTCAATATGATGCTTAAGTTCAGTAAGAGTACCTCACTGACAAAGGGAAAAATGTAAATTAACATTTTAAAGCTTTCAGTAGGTTTCAAGGTAGTTTGGATTCAGAGTGCTATTTGCCCATTAACAGATCAAGGACTTTCTGAGTGTGTCTTTCATTCAATTTGCAGAGGAAAGATTATCTGTCAGAATTTATCAGCAGATGAATAATTATTTATCCTCTTATGTAGGCTCCTATTTATAGTATTTTTCAAGCAAGTTCTCTCCAAGGGAGGGATTGTAATACGAGCACTACATAATGTAATGAAAGCCTTCCCATACCTCAGGCTTTGTAATTTTGTTTTATCTGAAATAATTGCCATAATAAGACATAAGGTCTAAAAAGCTCTTAGGGTTTTAATTGAAAGTCCTATGCTATTCAGAAGATGCCTTGGTTACAAGCAGATGCTTTTATTTCCCAGCAATCCTGAAATCAAGGCTCTTCTATAAATGAAAAAGAACTTCTCATTTTCTCTGTTGCTAGGGAAATGGTAAGAGAGAAATAATCCTTTCTCTTCCTTGAAGGAATGACCAATTCATGTCATAACGTGTCATTCTCAGTATTTTTTAGCTCTGTAGCTTCATCTACCCAAACAATTTCCACCAAGTCTGAGAAGAGATAGTCTGACAAGACTTAGATGCTAACTGGGCCAATGAGATCTCATCATACTGCATTCTTGCAGATTGGTAAGAGAGAGGTTTAGGACATTTGCAAGGTTCCAGCTAGAAGATGTCTCATTTTGAGGTTTTGAGTGTTAACATTAAGGAAAGAGCGGAGATGCTGCCGCTTTCATTTGTTAGTAATTAGCCCCTGCTTGCATTGATGGTTTTGTTAGTGCTAATTATTTGATCTGCTTTGAAAGACACTCTCCTGTTTTGAAAGCTACATGTGATGGTACTGCACATCAGTTGCACTTCCCTTCTTTTTGTTCTTCCTTAGTAGGGAGAGAAGGAATGGATAGCGTTTAAAATAGGTACCTTGGAGCAGTATCAGCCTGCCAGAAGCGTGTGTCAGTGGGCTTTTGTTTCTGTAGACAAAGGGGCATAACGCTGCCCGTGATTTGTACTGCCAGTCCAGCAGGGTCCAAGACTGTCCCAGTGGGCTGCGGTACGGTTCATGCTGGGTTATGCAGCACCTGCCCTGGTGTCCTGATTTTTGGCACATAAATGCTTGGCAGAGAGTAGCCTCTAGTGTTACTTTTTTGACATTTGTATTATGGCCATCTATGTAGGTTACAGTCACTGCCTTTCTCACCGTGCAATGACAAACACAGGGAGAGCTTGTGCTTCCCTAATGTGCAATCTACGGAAAAAGAAAAGTAATGATATGGTAAAAGGAAGAAACGGGTAAGCACAAGCTATTGTATGGAGTTGTACTTTCTGTGAGAAAAGAAGGAAGGGTACTAGAACATGGCATCAGTGCTATGGTGAGGAGTGCTACATAGTATAAAATTTAAGAAATACCTGGATTTCCACTTTTCTAAGAGCATTAAAGGAGAATGGAGGAAACTGGAGACAGCAAAGGTTTCCAGACCTTGTTGTCTTCCCCTCTTGTCCTTGTTGCTTGTCAGCAATTACTGGGCTGGCTCATCACTGACCCTTGCTACTACTACCCCAGATAGGTCATTTCCCAAGCCCTTGCTGCTAACAGTTGTCAAGGCGCAAAGCCTCACACAGGCTACTCATGCTGGAAGGAGAGTCAGGGCTGCACTGAGCCTGGGTGAGTCCACATGTTCTACCTAGTCATACTAAGGATAGTGCATCTGGTCTCTTAGTGGCAGTTATCAAAGAATTCTTGTCATTTCAAGGGAATGTTTCTTTTAATTCTTTAATCTTTTAGAAGTTAAGTTAATCCACCCATCAATCATGTACGTGTCCACGTGTGTGCCGTATTTTGACATTGTCATGTCAGGACTGCTTACCTGGCAGAGCTGTAAGTGGTAGCAGCAGCTAGAAGATTCCCTGTTAGATTTCAGTATATGAGCTTATGTAATCCTGGTTTGAATTGACAGTATACATTTCCCCCAGATCTATCCGATTCCAGTCACTTCAGTGGAATTCAGATCCTGAAAACACTGAGTGATTATGTTAACTAACACACAAAGCTGCAGAAACTTTAACATCCACTCTCATAGTTAAAGGATCTTGTTCGTTATAACTGGGTCTTTACTGTCCCAGGAGCAACTACATCTTTTAATTATTTTTTTTTTTAGGTGATGCAGGTGACAGTTTGAAAATAAACAGCCTATAATATACAAACGTTCTGTCCTTTTGTCTCACCTTCTTAATTAGCACTCATTACTTTGGTATATACTAAGCACTCCCAAGAAGTAAGAAAAAGGCCAACCCAAACAGAAGTTTTCTTTCTTACAACCCCTTTCAAACAGTTAGGAGCAGAAGACTCATAGATTTGGACTTTGTGTTCAGTGGAGAGACAGTAAAATCAACAGAGATGTGGTGTAATATGTTCAGAGACCAAAACTGCTGAACCAAAAGGCAGTCCTTTTCTCAGCAAGGTGAAGAGCCACCAGAATCAACCAGATGCTTAGAAAAACATCTAGAAATGTGTATTGCTTCCATATTTGGAAAGTATTTGTCTTCTTAAAAAGATGTAGATTGAAAGTACTTTAAACACTTCTATGCTTAACATGATGGATCTGTGATATTCCACATAAAGCAGTTGTGCTTTAGGTGAAACAGTCTGGTAAGTCTCTACAAGACTAGCTATAATAAAAGATGAGATGTGCAGTGTTGTACTGTATGTTCTGGCACTTGAATTCCTTACATACAAGAAAGTACCATTGGCTGAAATAGGAGAGATGGTCTTGCATTAGAAATATGGAATTTCAACTTCATTCTGTGGGAAATAGGTGCAAAACCTGCCCTGTAACTGCTATAGGCGTATCGCCTGTATGAGAAATGAAGGATCAGGCACTGTATCTGTTTTTCATTTTTCTGAGGATGCAAATAAGGTTTCTGAATGCTATTTAATCCTTAATTTTTACAGTTATCTCCAGTTTTCCACTAGTTAGTAAGTTCTGGCAGAAAGTATGCCAGTCTGTGCAGCTATGTTGTTTAACATATAATAATTGGTCATCAAATATCTGTTTCAGATTTTAAATTCCTACTGAACAAAGCAAGTTAGATGCAGTTTGTGGTATACTGCTGATCCCTGCTTTGTCCTTAGTGCAGGAATGATGCAGTATATCTGGCAGCTCCATTTGTTTCTATGGCAGCAGATCTCTTACTCGTTTCTCTACAGGTTTTTCTGTATAAGAACAGACCATTTATACAGTCTAACTCTGCTTAGTGGCACGCAGCTGCTACTGCCTCACTCACCATCCTAAAAACACAACCCTGTGAGCTTGACCTGCCAATACGCTCCTCTGATGAGTTGTTAGTTCCATGTCCAGTTTTGAATGAGCTACTCTTCTTCCTTGTTGTAATTTTCCAGATTTTTAATCTTGAATCTCATAATGTATTCATGTAACTTTTGTATCACTTCGCAGATTAAAATATGCTCTCATTAGTTCCTTGGGTTTCTCCTCTGCCTCCTCCCAATGGCAAGGGCTCAAGGAGCTTTGTAAACTAGGCGCGTTTTGTATCTTAACTATGGAGGCAATTAATTGTTTTACAGTGACCCAGTCTCCAATTATTTGATTTATAATTTCATTAAATTTCATAATTGATGAATAATTGAAGAGGAATTAAGAAAGCACTGATTGTACTAATTATCTGTCTAATCCACTTGACAAACATCATGTACAAATTTAAAATTGATTTTGTGCTTTGTTAAAGTGCTGCTTAACCTCCCATTTTGGAAAGCACCTTAAACTTTCTCCTGACTCATTGTTAGAACTTTCTCCTGACTCATTTTCTTTCCTCGGGTAAGTTAGATTTTTTTGCTAACTTGTATCTGAATTCTTTCACTTGTGTCATAAAAAACGTTAGTGAAAAGAGGACTCTTTCATAAATCTCATGAAATTTATCTTTTTTTTTTTTTTTTTTTCCTTGAAAGTAAGAGGTGCTTTTTAGGTCTGAGTAGACTCGCTGGAATTCTGGATGACTTCTCATCTTAGCTCTTTTTTTGAGCAAGGCTATTTTTAGCCTAACTTTAGTTATTTAAAACATACCTTTTAAAGTGTTTGTTTGAACTAATTGTCTAGGCCCCTTTGTAGTCCATGGAAGGGGCCATTCCCAGAGAAGAATTCATCAGATTTGTACTAGACATCAGCTTTCGGCAGTCATACCCTAGCGAGATTTGGTTTACTCTCTTGCACTTGTTCCCAGGGTCTTCCTGAGCCATACCTGGGCTATCGCTGCCCGTAGCTTTCCCAGGCTACCAATGCATGTCCTAGAAGGTGGGACACCATAACCTTGGTCCCCAGACCTCATGCTTCACACAGGCTCATGCAAAGCAGTTGTCTGCTGTGGCAGATAATGGGCTGCCATGCCAGCATCTGCTGCTGGTCAAAGGAGAGGCCTCTCCTGAAACTAGATACACGTGCAGTGTGGTCAGGACGTTCTCCAGGCCCAGCCACAAACAGAGAGCTCCTTCAGTCATGACAGAGGAGGCTGTATCACAGCTGTACATACGCTTCCATTTCTCTGAGAGACAACATACTGTTTTCCGATGCCCTTTTGTCCAAGGGCCCCCGTCTTACATTGTCATGAAAGTCCTGGGACAGGGATAACCAAGTGACCCAGCAGTGCCATCAGCTGCCCAGTCTCTCCATCACCCCAGCCGAGGCAGGTCACCTGCTAGGACACACAGCTACAAAGTGCCAGCCTGCACAAAGGCCCAGGCACATGAGGGAAAGCTTCTCGGAGCCAGTTTGCTTTGCTGCCGTGTATTGCTGGGCCCTGCTAGTCCCTGTGGTCTTTATTACGCCATCGGCAATGTCTACGCATGCCTCAGCTACAGCAGTGTCTTCCATTCCAGGTGCTTAGGGCCCTGCTCTTGTCCTGTTTCAGGGTGTTTCAAGACAGGCTTGGAGACAGTGTTTGCTGTCACATACCTTGTGCAGCTTCTAGATAAGACAGTGCTTTGTGAGAGCATGCTGCTATGCATAAGGTTTTTCACTGTTGCCAGCAAAGGGTGTGTCACCTGAGGACTCCTGCATCCTAGCTTCTTCTGCTGGGGGACAGCCCTTCCTCTCAGGTTTGCTCTTGACATCTTCCCGGTTCTCATTCACAAATGCAAGGTGGGCCTCACTGTGTCCAGCAGCAATAACCAAGACCAGCCAGGTGGTTTAAAGGCATTAGGGGCTTAGCAATGCAGGTGGTCCTGCACTATGATCTAGCAGATATTTCCTTGCATGGTGTAAACTTCCCAATTCACTTGCTTTCTTATTTTATAAAATGATTTTTGGATAGAGACAAGCTTGTTTCGCTGCTGTTCCTCATAACTTCTTGAACTACAGCAGGTTTTGAGGTTTCCCACTGATGACCACTTTTACATGTTATACCTAATATTGAAAAATAATTTGGAGGGGGATGAGACTTTGCTTAACCACAGAGATGACTGAACATCAATGAGGAATTTTATCTTTATTTTCATGATGTTAGCACAGTAAAACTCACACAGTAGCATTGATCTGTACTTATTTAACAAAATACATTTATAGCAATTTACAAATTTTCTTCCATTTGAAAACATTGCATAAACACAATACTTTATATAGAGATTTTTCATTTAAAAACATATTTTGAGTATTTTCTCAGTAAAGCACAGCCTAATGAAGAAATTCGTGCCTGTTAGCAAGTAAGAAAATCAGAACACTAAGAAGATGACACCTGACAATTTATTTGATTAATTTTAAATTAAGGTATCAGTGGAATGTAAACAAAGAGTAATTTTACAAAAGGCTCCTTATCAAATATACATGCAGAGGTCTGAGTTCCAATGTATATATTATTACATTTCTGCTCTCTAACGTAATATAAGTTGATAAGCCATTATTAAAAACAGTAGCCTTTGGCACTTTGAGTAAAAAAGAATATATCAATATTTATGTAAAGAACACAATTTCAATGATTACACAAGAGCTTTAAAATCTTTTGTTAAGAAATAGGAAACCTTAGGAAAAATATCACACTGCACTTGAAATAGTGCAGCAAGTTTTAGAGTAATAAAAGCAACACATATGCCAATATATATCTGACTAAAACCAAGGAATAAAGAACAAACACTCCCACCAGGAATCCCGCTGTTTCCAAAACAGCAAATTGCCAGAGGGAACATTTTCTAATCTTTGCTTTATTGCCATTATTCTCCATTTCAATTATCCATTCTGTCCAGGTTCATCTACTTAGGTTCTTTTCCCCTGCACTTACAAACTAACAAATGATTGTACCTTATTTCCCTGCATTGATAAGCCAACAGTGATTGTGTCTTACCCATTCCTTTAAAGCTAATCCTATCCTACCTGCTTTATCATGTACTTAGACTAAACTAAATCCAAAGGGTTTTTGTTCATGACAATCCAAGTGTTTGCAATTCCTAGGAATCTTGTACAAAATTTGATATTAAATACCAAGGACTAAAGATTCATCCTTTTAAAAAGAAAAACAAATCCTGACTTGTAAATACTAGAGTCTGAGAACATATTTCTAAAAAATTACTTTTTTTTTTTTCCCCCCTTGGTTTCTATGATTATTTCTCCCAGCCAATGTGCCTTAAAGTGTGTCTTCAACATACTGTGCCTTTAACATACACAATATGCTGCAACCCAACTGGTTTGCTTCTTACATGTAACCTGCAGAATACTTCCTGCCAACCATCAAATGTATGAAGGGGTTGTAAGTGTGGTCATTTCCTTAAGGACAAACACTCTTCCACAGCACGGGGTGATGAGCAGGTAAGGGAAGCATTGCTGGACAGGGTTGGCTGACAGGACTCAGCTAAGCCTGGAACACCTGTATAACTGGGAAGGTATATAAAGCTTTCCATTGACTCCGAATCCCTGCTTCTGTACAGATGAGCAAACACCGTCCTCGTACTTCGGAAATTACTTAGGGCTGGGGTTGGGATTTCGTTTTGGTTTTGAGGTTTTTTTGTGTGTGGTTTCTTTTTTTTTTATTTGGTCTGTGTGTGTTGTGCTATTTATCTCCTTAGGATGGGATGATTCTTCTTTCTACCTCCTACTTGGCTGAGGTAGGGTGAGCTCTTCCTCAGAGTTCTGTGGGGTAGGGTCTGCAGACAGGTTCTAACTATGTAGTATGTATCTGGTTCTCTGATACCCTAAATCAGAAGAGGATTTAGAGCAAACCACTGCTCTGAAGAAGCCAGAGAACAGACTTGATCTGCTACAACTTATTCGGTGTGGGGACTGCTAAGCCATTCCCCAGCAGGGGAGCTGGGAGGTGTCTGACAGTACTTCTCTTTCATGTGGAAATAATCTGGGAGAGAGTGAGGAGGTGCCCTGGGTGAGCACTGCCCCAGCTTCCTTCGTGGTTCAAATTAAGTCAGAGCCAAATGCAATCAGGCATTTCTTCTAGCACGCCCAGGACATGCTATGCTTATTCCTTTCAGAGCTTATCCTGTCAACAACTTTTGGCAATGGAGATTTTTAGCAGGCAAGTTCTTTCATTATATTTGATGCTCAATTTACTAGAATAATCCATGTTCTCTCAGGTGCAGAGAACCTCCATATTCTTAAATGGCCACAGTGGGGAAAAAAAATAATGCTTGAGAAGGCTCCGGAGGGTGTCTCAAGGGAGGTGAACAGTAGTAGTGGCACAACGCAACACTCATTCAGTGATTCTGCAATATCAAGGGATTCCATTTTTAAAGCGAAGCATAAATCCCCTAAATGATGGTGACTGGGGTGAAACTCGTGATTGTTCTCGTGGCGTACTGAGCAAGTGAGGTGAATGACTGCTTCTGAGTGTGAGCTATGATGTTAATTACTGTCTCCTTGGAAGCTGGTCAGGAAAGTGGCTGTTTATTTTTACTTACTCATGGCTCACCTTTCATGTTTGCACATCTTGCAGTTACTGGTTAAAAACCTGCATTACATGGTTAAAAACTAATAGAAAAATGGAAGGGTTGCTGAAGGATAGAATAAGAGGTTTAAAAATGTAAAATCTGAATTACTTGTAGTACTTTAAAAGACCCCTTAAAAAACATAATTTAAAACAATTCTACAAGTTAGCCCACTAAGAAGCAGCCTCTTCATTAGTAGCACCTGTTCTTAAACAAAAGTTGAGCAGTAGCAGCAAAACTATTCAAAATATATAGTTATTCCATTCTAATGGAATGTCACCCACACATTTTTTTGTTGCAGTAGACATCTTAAAGAACTACACAAAATCTTTGCAATCTTTGAATGTGACAGATCCACTATAACAAAGCTGTAAATATTTCCTACGCTAAATGAATGCAGCCAGCATCATCATAGTATTAGCAATATTACTTTTAAAGTAACTGCACATCAATATGTCATGTGTTTGTAGAGTCTAATAAGTATGCAATTCTTCAAAACATGTAAAGTTATCATCAGCACCATCCCGCATTAAAGATTCGGTGCAAATTCTGCAAAGGTGAATATATACCACTGATACAGCCTTTGCTGTGAAAAATTCAGTCGATTTTGGACACAAATATAAATAAAATAAAAAGTTGGCACATTCAGGAAATAAAGTGTCTGTGTTCAAGACCATTGTTTTGATTGACATCATCACCCTCAGAGAAACATTTTGAGTCTGAAGAAACAAGTTGTATGAAAATGTTTCACATTAGTTAGGCTCTGGCATTGTGCTTTTCCCCCCACCACATGCTTTCCACAGGCTCACGCACATTGCACATCAGCAGTGTTCAACAACAGTTGGGCTGCTGGTCAGTAATTTGGCACATCAAAGGTAAGGATCAGCTCAAAACAGAGAGAGTAGAACCTGTGTCAAGATGTGTTTACTTTTTGTGGTGGTACGGACCAGCTGATATGTCTCCTCTCAGTCCTTGTATGCTCGTGTTGGGGATGTGCCTTTATAGAAGATGTTTCTGGTGTTCTCTGGACTGCTCCCTCTCTCAGGGATTAAAATGATGTTACCTTTTCTTCGAAGTGTTGAGTCCCGGCTAGAAGAAATGGACAGAGTCTCTGAGCCGATCTCACTTCCCTCCACTGGTGTGACTCTTATCGTAGTAATTCCATGATGGTGATGCTCACTGTTATCTATGTTGCTCCTTTTCCTGTCACCTGACCCATAACTGTCTTTTAAGGAGTCACAGCTCTCAGAGTCTCTGTTAAGATCATTTAGCTCATATGTCTGACGAAGGGTGACTTTTTCAGGACCTTTCCATTTCCATGATCCACTCCCTTCCCCTTCTGATGGCATCTGAATTACAGGTCGGTTATTTTCTGGATGGGCCTCAACTCTGACAATGCTACTTGGCTCATGGTCTGTCAAGGTTTTATATCTGATGGCTCCTGTACAGGTGACCGTGCTTCCCTCTGAACCTTTTGGACTGCCCTGAAGCACTCCTTGCTGCTTAGACATGGCTATTACTTGCATGATTCTTGGCTGGCTATTGCTTCTACATGCAACACTTTTCTCAGCAGCTTTCAGCCATTTAGCTCTAGCTGAACTACTTTTAGGCGATGTGTTCACATTCTCCTGGGTCTCTTCAGGAATATGCACTAGCTGGGATGAGCCAGGACGTGACTGAATAGAGACCCTTGGCCCGCCAGAAAGACCGGAGTTGTTACAACCTGGTATGCTGCCAGGTTGAATTTTCAGGTATTGGCTAGTTGGACCATGATGATCACCGTTTACACCCACTCTGGAGGGTTCTGAGCTTGACCTCATTTCGATGGCCCGTGGTGGTGACTGGCCAGATTCAGTCTCTATTACCTGCAGTGACAACTTTCGACTTTCGTTCTTGTTCTTCCACTGGGAAAGCAGCTGTTTGGAACGGGCGGAATCCATTGATGCATGTATGGTTGCATTTCGCCTTGCTGGATCTTCCAAGGATGGTGTGTTGACTCTTGGCAAAGTGTTGCTGAAGGTAACCATATTTTCCTTTCCCATTGGACTTCGTGGTGTTATTATTTCTACATCAGCATTTGCCCTCTTGATATTGGTCAGAGACCCTGTATCTCGGTGGTTTCTGTTCAGGATACTTTCTGTACGGTGAGGGACAATGCCATCACTGCTGCTACCGTTTTTACCCGGCAGGATTCTGTTGGCATCTTGACTGAGGTCTGTCAAAGACCTTAGAGGTTCTCTGTGAAAATTTGGGTGAAACACATTCTCGTCACTTGGTAAGAAGTTCCCCACAGCATACAGGCCCTGATATTTGAACAGAAGCATCAACAATCAGTTATGGAAGGAAGTGATATTTTAATTATTTTCTTCTGCCTTTTAATAAATACTGAGTGATAGAATCAGTCCAGCTTAACTGATAGGGTATGCTCACTTTCCTTTCCTCACTAGTATACCCTTATTCCAAATTCTGTCCTCAATCTGGTACTTCTAGATGTGTATGAAGTAGTCTCAGTAGGACAACAAGGGCACATAGTTTATGGCAATAAATAGCTGAGGAAAAGATTTAGCCTCCTTCAGTTTTCTTCATTTTATAAAGCAATAGATACAGCTGAAGAAAGAATGTTTTGTTACGAAAATAAAACAAAATAAATGTTTGCAGTCATCTAGGCAAAGCTATTTTACAGCTACAACTACTGTCTGCTCTGATTTACTGAATCTTGTTACAGCTCGAGTTGTTCTCTGCTCTATGATTCTGCCCTTTCTACTGCATAATAACCATGTAATACAATATCTACATGATAGAACAATTTATCAGCTTTAAATCAATTGCTTTCCAAGCTGTGCAGAACTGTAACAGGATCTAGTTATATGACATTTTCTTATTCAGCAGACTCAGTGTAAAATGCTGTCATTTTAAAACGAGAGAGAATATTCCATGAACGGGTCAAATGCCTGACTTAGTCACTGAGGTTACTTGTTCTTTACACTCCTTTCAGAGTTATTTGCAGTTTCACATTATTTCCCCTCCTGTTCCTCTCATTGGTGTGTAGTTTTCAGGGCAGATTTACTAAGTACTGCGTATCCAGGACCATGTACCCTCTGATGCATGTTGTCATCCAACAGCACACGGAGAAGACCTAACAAAGAGCATAACTGCTTGTGGATTTCAAACATGGGAGCAACAGCTCCATTTATGAGAGTCTACAACAGCTTAACAATTTGAAATAATATTCTTAACAGAGTGCCTTTCTGCTCACAGTGCAATCATAGAAACTGACGTTAGTAGGTGTGAGGTTTCTGTTATCCCCCCTGGTTGCTGTTTCCTCTGCCACTGTGAAAGCCGTTTTTCCCCTGGTCGCCTTTGCAGACCATCTGCATGTACCTTAGATGATCTTGCCCCAGAAAACAAGGAGGACAGGTTATGAACTTATTTTAGTATTACAGTAAAATTAATAATTGACTTCTTGGGCGTCAAAACCATGCCACTGGCTGTTGAGACTCTTCTGCTCACCTGCCCACACTGGGGCAAAAACATCGTCAGTAGAAGTTCCTGATTGCTCCCAGGCACCTGGGTTGACGTGGTGCTGAACAGCTAGGGCAGCAGCCGTCATGGCGGAGACATGCTGAGAGCAGCAAGCAAAAGCAAATGCTTGATAAGCTTCCTACAAACAGATACAGGCCTATCCCACGGGTCCTTTACAGGACCCTTCCAAGATGCTCCATCTGTTTCAACCCGGTACAGAAGAAAAGCATAGAAATAACCTGGCTTGGACATCCTATTGCCCCTGCATAATTTCCCCAAGAGCTTCAAAGAATCACAAAAGAGCTTCAAAGAATCACAAGAGTGTAATATTGCCTTTGATTTCTTGCAGGTTCAGAAATTTACTCAGCTGAGTTGCTGCAAATTAATTTAACCAGGTTTTTGAGATCATAAAGCTAACGTTGGCAATATAAACTCAGGCTGGCAACAAACACCAATTAATCCAATAATTTTCTTGTGTGATGCTTGTAAGTGCGGAGTAGGAAAGATGACTTTAAGTAGCTAATGAAGCATATAATGTTAGAGTTGTTTCTGTATACAATGCCAGATGATTAGATACTACTTTATGCACTGTTATGGCACTTTAAATTGAAATACATATTTGCTTTTCCATGTTTATTTTTAAAGATATTACCCCTAACATCATCATTTTCACACGTTTTGACTGTATTTTTAATTATGGCATGTGACCATGATGAAAGTTTCTCATAAAAAATGCCAGTACTCTTATTACAGCCTTATCAGTTTTATTTGCTAAAACTTAACTACATGAATATTATATTTACCAAATAGAGAGCAATTCCTCCTCCTATGAGAAAGCCACAGTAAACGTCAACTGGATGATTCTTATACTGGGTGATACGAGTCAGACCACATATAATTCCACAGATGATAAAAGCAAAGACCAAGAGTGGTTTCAGAAGTTTTGAGGAGTCTGTTAATGTAGAATTGAAGTACATCTTGAAAAAAGAAAGAAATGAAGAAGCAGTTGAAGAAACTTAAATTTACCTAAAAGGATATTAATTTCTCACCTTCAGTATTTCTTTCATGCACAGATCAGTATTACACAATAATATTGCAAATAATCAGTTTAATTTTATTTTACAGCCGTGTTAAAATTTACTCACTCACTGTAGGAAGATCTGCAATCACAAGGAATGGATTTCCAAAGACAGAGGCAGTGTTGCTTATTGACATCAATTAGGACAAGGATTTTATGCCTAAGTACTGCTCACAGTCTGAGCCTAAATGTTCTGTAAATGTGACTAAGGAGCCACTGCTTCTGAAATACAGAAGCCAGATGTCGTTCCAGATGAAAGCAATAACCTGTTCTAACAAAAGCTACCACCAGATGCTTTAGAGAGCCATTTCTCAACGGGGGGCCATGTCAGGGAGGTCACAAAAATTAAGTGGAGGTGTTTCATGGGTATTATTCCGCATTTTGCCCTTTACCGGAGCAGAATAAATACTGGCAAGCTCCCAGTACATGCACAATGCCATTATCTAATTTGATTTAACTGGTTGTTGTTGTTTTCCTCTGATTTTTACAGCATGAGTGACAGAATTACTTTTTTTTTTTCTTTTAAACTTCAAGTAAGTGGTCACTCATACAAACATTATAGCCCGTACTGAAGAAGAGGCTTTAGTGAGGTGTGGAAAATCAGCTGTGATCACTGCAGCATGCCCTACAATTCCCTGCTAGTTACTGATGGGTTTTATTCACTTGCTTTGCAGTAGTGCCTTGGAGGCCTCTGGGAGTGACTGTGCCAGTTCATCCATGCCATGGAGGTCAAATGAAACTAGATCACATCAACGTTTGTTCCTTAATGCCTCAAGTTTAAAAGCAGTGAGTCAAGTGAAGACAGCAATAAAGAAAAGGCAGAACACATAAAGGTTAATCTGAATGGTAAGTTAAAATACCACTCTGTAAGACAGATAAGCGCTGCATTTTATAGGTAAATAATATGAGGCGTTGAATATACTTTAATATTACGCTTTTTGTTGCTTCTTAACAAAGGACGTGAAGCAGTCGAATCTTTCCTGTACTTTTAATAGAGCTGTTTTTATCTTAGCTGCTAGTAGTTTTATTTTGCTTTCAGACTGGGAGGATAAAAACTTACATCCATCCAGGATATCCAGGCAACCCATCACTTTACAACATACAGCAAATGACTTTCTGACTGTTGCCTTCTATAAATGAAAATGAATAGAGTTGGTTACTCACCGAAATGTACACTGCTGCAAAGGCTGCCAGAGTGGCATGTTGAGAAGGGAATGACTTTCTGCCAAGGAAGGACACTCAAATTATGCTTCTCAGTTCAAATACACTGTGCTAGTGTTCACTTGAAAAAAACACTGGGTGATACAGTCATTTTCAGCTTATACTTCCTAAGCAATATATGATCAATCAGCAACATTTCATTTCTAAATTTCTTTTCCATAATCTGGAGAAAGGACCAATGTTAATGAAACGCCTTTGAAGTAAATATTTAGCATTAAATTCTTTTTGTGTACCAGGAGAGCAGTGGGAATGAGCTAAAGACTGAATGCTTGATTGAGAGAAATCTCTACACATCTATTTCTGTAAATAAACTTCCATTATAACTTTCCAGTAAATACCTAATTATACAACTTATTTAATGCATGAACCTTTATCATATGACTAATCTCACTGACTTCACTTGCACTATTGTCAAAGTAAGGACTCATACACTTTGATAATCAGACTGTAACTTCAGCAACTAAATTAATCAAATTTGTGTCCCTGCTTTGTTGCTCTAATAATGGGAGGATGACAGGGTGACATTCTTCTGAGAGAAAGGCAAACTACATCTTTTATTTGCTATGCCTTCAGGTTTCTAT
The DNA here is from genome assembly GCA_013400335.1 of Eurystomus gularis. Lineage (NCBI taxonomy): Eukaryota > Metazoa > Chordata > Aves > Coraciiformes > Coraciidae > Eurystomus > Eurystomus gularis. Next base: position 169,932 of record VZZY01007608.1, read on the forward strand.
TTTAAATTTCAGCACTTTATAACATGATAGGAGTGAAAGGAGCACAAGAACATGGAGAAGGCATTTTAAGAGTTTCTGAAGCCCAGAACAAAAGGGTAAACAGAAATAAGTCCAAACTGTGAGACAGTAGGCAATATCAGGTCTAGTCTTGAAATTGCTGAGGGCCTTCTGCTCCCGTTGAAAAAACAGGCACTTGAATAATGTGGACTGGGTCTTGAGTCAGAAACTATAGATACAAAAATGAAAAGTGACAGCTTAGTTTCTACCGCTCTGACCAAGAAAAGGAGTTTTTGTGTAAGTGGCAGCTACACAGAACCATCACACGAGGTCCTCTAACATTTAAACATTATTCTTCTTATAGACCCATTTCAATCCTCTATAAACAGCAAAAGAAAAGTGACTGGAACATGAATGAGATATTTTTACACAGTAAAGGGAAAATAATTAGCTGGGGGTGGATCTCCCAGATGGACGTCCGCCTGTTCTAGATTGTAGCTTGAAGAAGCTCTAAAAAACTTTTATGACCCCTGAGTGCTAGAAGTGACTGAGATGCAGTGAAGGTGTATAGCAGTTTGTATCTGTACATTTATCTCCTTAAAATGGAACAGACATGTAATATACTGGCTGTCTTGGTGAAGAAGGGTATGTCTATCTTGCAGCCACAGCAACCACTTTCCCCTGGAAAAGCTCAGAAAAACCCTTGAGGACTCATTCATGATGTCCCTGCCACCCTAACTGGGCTCCACGCACAGGCATTTTCCTAGCAGCACCTGAGTTAGCTAGTTTAAAATAGCAAAGACTGAAACATAGTCTTTTACCTTCAGACAAAGACATTTTTCTGCAAAGCAGCACAGTCTACTTTCTCAATTTATTTCCTACGCATTTTGCCTTGTCTGTTCTAAATAATTCATTGGCAATTAAATGTGTGCGTGTAGCTCAGTGCGAATGCCACACTGCTGACCTGAATTTGAGCCCGTGGCTCCAGCAGGTTCGTGACTCTGGCCATGATGAAATCAGCATGATTCCTTTTTCGTTTCTAAAGACAGACCTAAATTATTATTCTTTCCCCCTTCCTCCAGCCCTGAACAAGCCTTTCACAAATAGTATCCCCAGGGAACAAGTTCAAGGTTGAGGATAGGAAGATAAAGATACGAGGAAAATTTCAATGTTTATAATGGCTAATCAGCTCCTTTACCCTATGCAGCTTTTAGTGGAAGCATAAATCTCCCCAAGTCTCTGTGGAGTTAATGCGTTGATTTGATTCTGTGAGCTTTAGTACCACTCAGAACGTAGCCTTAATTTGATGGCATTTTTACAGTATATAAGGTGTGTCATTATCCTACAGTCAATTTTATCTTTATTCTGTTTTTTATTCATATGCTTTCAGGGCAAGCACAGCATGTTACAGACTAAGTGCCCTCTGAGTACTCTCTATTGGTGACAGTGCTTTTGTTCTGCTATTTGTTATCTTTTAATCTAAAATGAAAATAATTTAAGCTAAAAATATGTAGCTTTTTCGTATGGCTCTGTATTGAAAAGGTGAACAAAGGTCTGAAAGCAAACATGGCCTGAACTCAGATGCAGTGCATCACTCTGCTCGTGCACGAGGATGTGTAGAGCAGAACAACGGTGAGAGTCATACTGAGTCAGAACATCAGAAGTGATAGCGGGTAGAGAACTCACTGGAGCTCTGAATAGAAATGACTGAAAAGGCTCTTTGAAGATAAGTAGAGGAAAAGACGGACAAAGGAAACCACTGGATATTTGGGAATGTTGCGGAAAATGATTTCATATAATCAGCTGGATAATGTGTTCTCTTCTATACTTTCTCATGGGGGCTTCTAGAGGCAAATTTCTGAAGACAGAATTTCTGAGAAGTACAAATAAAAAATGAAGGCCATTAGCAATCTCAGAAGGAACAGATCTCTTACAAAGTGAAATTATTGAAGTCAAATTAACCTCTCGGGCTGGAAAAGTTATACCGTAACTCCTACAGTAGCTGACTGAAGAAAGTATTGAACCAGTAGCAAGTGCTGATTGCTTTGGTAAAGTTGAGGCAGGCATAAGGAAGCTACAATTTAATAAAGGAAAAATGCACTACGATTGAGTTAAGGAGAAACTGAGGGTGGTGCCAGAGTATTATAGATCACCAAATGTATCCTCTCTGATGGGAATAAATTTGAGATATCAATATATGGTCATCTTCCTAAAGAAACAGAAACACACAAAACCTGATGGCTTAGTCTTAATATGTTACAACTAACTTCACTGTCTTCTAGAAGTGATGATATTTAAACTTAGGAGTGATCAGTGTTTTTGGAATGGCTACAGGCAGTCAAGTCAGAGCAGCAGACAGCATATTTGAGATGATAATGAGATGAATGAGATGTAATAATGAAAATCTTTCTGCCTGCCCATGTGTAAAGCTACACCGATTTCCCTGGGACACCATGTAGGTGCAAGACACTGCTTGCAAGCATCAGGCTTCAAAGGCAGCGTCACCGTAACAGCAAATGGTCATGGGAAAAGAGACAGTGACGATCCTTCATTTCAGCTCTGGGTCATGCCCACATATATCAATTGAAAATACATGGCAAATTGTGCTATATTATGAGTGATAATTATGAGTCGTAGCCCACTAGACAGGTTTAAGACCAAATACATCAAGTAATTGAGGGTCTTTAAATATCAGTGCAATTGGTGCGTCCCAGTGAAACGAGACAGATTATGAGGTTTGCTGGAAGATACTTAAAAAGTGAATGATTTCATGATTCCCAAGTGTGTCAACCGTTGAAATAAATGGAAAAGCAAACAGACTGGGGAGAGCTGCCTTAATATATAGACCGAACTGTTTAATAATATCCACGTGACAAAAATGTAATGCCATGAGGCATAAAGTTAGCAGCAGCTAGCATCTGGGGCTGCATAAAGTGCAAGGCTTTAATGAAGTGGATGTGACAGAAGTAACACAGCTTCATGTCTACTAATCAGGTACACAGAGAAATTATGCAGCTGAGTCAGAGACAGAACTCGTAGTCATTTCAAGTATTCTGTCATTTTGCTTTTTGCATTTTTTGGAGAGCAGGAGATTTAAAAAAGCATCAAAATTTTGAAAGACTGCAAAACATTCAATGACAATAAAGGTTAACCTGGTGTGGAAAAGATGCAGAAGACTACTATTGTATTCGGCAAAGAGCTTCATGATTTCTCAGTAGTGTAGTGCGTATATTTAGGACACTTCATACTAATGAAGTCCTTGAACTAACGAGCAGCAAATGTATTGGAACAGTACAACTTACTGACTTCCATCTTCAGATTCGTTGTTTAAATCTATGACCTGTCATCAGTAATTGAATTATCACTATTTTATCACATCAAGCTTGTTTAAAATAAGATCTGTAGTCTGGTTTATACTTCAGCTTGACTGAGCTGCATGTCCAAACCCTGCTATTATAAACAATATTAATGTCTCTCCTGGCTAAGTAGGGAGGCTAAAGACTAAATGATAACGGAGGATAAACCACTGGTTAGAAACACCATGAAAGAAAAGGCACGTGCTTGAGAACACACAGATTTGCACTGTTGTGGTCTTCCTCTAATAAAGGGATTTTTTTCAATGCTGTTGATATAAAACCTTAATCAACTAGAGAAACAGAAAACAAACTCCTCAAACAAATGCCAAAACTAAGCCTCATAAACAAGGACAAAAATGCCAGAATAGTAATGTATGTTATACAAAGGTCTCAGATAAAGTCCTTGGGTGACTTCTTCCCTTGCCTGTTATGGGGAACTTACCCAGATCCCACTGGGAAAAGCAGTAGAAGATACACATAATAACTGTACAGGAAATTGTCTCCTTTGAAGGAGGGAAAATAATTAGCTACTAACAACGGGGCTTCAGAATCTGATGAAGTCTTCCAAAGCGTCCTACTGGCTTAATATCTTTGTACAGAAAATTGAACATCAGTAAAAAGACACTTAGGCTCTCACCTCTGTTAGAAAAACCTGACAAAACTCATTCAGACTTTAACTAGAAAAAACCCTTGAAACTGGGACAGAAAATAAAAAATAAAATGAATACTTAAAAACGTACACAATGAAGGATAGAACCAACCTTCCAGCATTGATAATATTGGGATCAGCTCCTGAGCAAATATCTTCCACAACATAGGAATTCTCTGAGCAGGATACATTTAAGGATGTATAGTTAGGCTTGCAAACAGTCAGGAAATATGGTGCCTGATATCCTGTTGATAGCTGTATAATATCAGTAACAAGAGCAGTAGAACAAAGACCAAACACATGAACACCTAGGAAAGAAATCAATAGAGCTTGTTAACTTTATTATATGCATAAATTAGATTAATCGATTGTGATAAAGTACATGGAATTCTGGTGGCTTGTGTCATTGAACTTGAGAGAACTTAAATGAAGAATAATATGCTTGCTTTTTTTTATGAAAGCTTGTTGCAAAGTTGAATTCTTTAATGTAAAAAATTAAGATTATTTATGCTTGTTTTCTTCCTGTTGATACTTTTAATTTTTATGGCTTGATGTCCTCCAGCATCTTTTAATAAAAGTGAACTACACTGGAGCTGCTTCAATCTGGAAAGCAGTTTTCTAAACTGACTAGAGGATAGTCAGCTATTTGAGGAGAGCATGTGAGCTCTTCCAGCCCTTGGACTTGCCCACTGGAATATCAGCTTTTAATAACACGGGCAGCAGCCCGTTAGATCACTGCTCTGAGGACCTGTTCTCAGGGACTCATCAGTTGGCTACTTTAAACCTCTGATATTCTTGAGTACCAAGTCCTTGCCCGGAGTCCAAATATTTAAGTCTTTTTGGTAGCTGATCAATGTTTCTGTCTAGTCAATAATGTCAAATTCACAAGGCAGTTGAGGTAAATGCAGTTGTTTTACTGAGCACTTTCAACTGTTTTTCCCCTAAAGATTTACCTCTAATTCCCCACTTCTATTCACATAAATTTATTTTTAATCTTACAGTTGAAAGAATGCTAAAGTCATTTAAATATGAAAGAAAATGCAAAATCAGAATATGAATCAAGAGTGAAATTAATGCATCTTTGAGCTTGTCTTTTTTGGTGATGGAATGAGATGCCATATAGGAGACGCAGAGAGCATGGGGTACCTTTACAGTCCTCCTTGCTGATGTTGTAATCTACCATCCCCTCTGGTCACTTCCTCACTGCTGCACTTAAGAGGATGCTTTACTGGTCACAGACCATGTAACCTCTCCTGTCATTACCTCCCTGATGCCAGACTCCAGAAACCTAGTGTACAGTCCTCCTACCAGGCTTTTGGTCTGCTGTCCTGTGAGTTGCTTTGCCTAGGCTGCTGTCTCTAATGAAAGATTCCTGGAATAGAGAGAACCTTTCCTTTTGCCACTCATTAGTAGAGGAAATTAACTGTAAGAATGGGGACAAAGTCCAGTTGCCTTTTCAAATTCAGTTTTCATCAATGACAATTATAACAAGGTAAAATAAAACAATTCAACATGTTCCTCTCTATCATTAGGTTGCCAGATTCTAGCCCTTTTTCAAGAAGCATATAAACACATCCCAAAAAAGGAATGTCAAATCTACTGAGAGTTTATGACAAGTTGTTACTGTCATGCTGAATATTTTGTCAGGTGGGTTGAACCCTTATGATGCACTGAAGACAGGCAGGGGAAAATATACACTGAAACTATTAAAAGGAAGCCAGCTCAAGGTGGGCAGAGAAAGAAAACAAATTATCCTTTCAGAAACACTGACAATAGTACAGGAGAGGAAAGGAAAAACGGAGAGTGTAAATGCTGCATCACTGAGTAGGGGGCTGCTCTGTCACTCCATTTGACAGTTGCTTCCCACAATTTCTGGCAGAAGATCTATGCCAGTGACAGCCCTGCACTGTTCTGAAAGGCTGCTTCAGAGAAGGAAACCTGCATGGTGAAAACTGAGTGTATATGGAGAGCTCTTCTTTGACTAACATTTGAAACCCACCAACAAATCTGACAGCTCTTCTAAGAAAAGAATTGAAGTTGCATCCTCCTGCATTAATATTGGCCTCTGTTCCAATCCCATTTCTTCTTTTGGACAGGCAACAGTAGAGAATTCCTTCTCCTATCATTATCTGCAATGACAAAGGAGCCGTTAAATTAAATGTAGCAGTTATTCAGAAGCACTGATTGAATTTAAAGGGCTGAAATATAACTATACCACAATCAATGTCATCCACTGATGTGTACTTGCCTTTGAAAGATTTGTATCGATACGTAAACATTCAGTAATGCAACTTAGTCTGAGTGAGGCCAGGCAAGAAGGTGGCACTGAAATTAAATTTAAATGGCATACAGCATACAGTGCTCAGTGGAATCAGGGTATTGATCCAAAGCTGAGATTTGATGCTTCTACAATAAAAACGTAATAATTAGAAAATCTCGCCTCTAAAATAATCCAGAGCCACTGCAATATCTTAGTGGTCCTGAGGTGGTTTTAGCACTCAGTCTTGGCCTCGAGCCCAGCAATTTCTAGCAGCTTCTAATTACGTGGCAGCCTGCTCTTCTGTATTTGTTTCATTTGGCTTGAGTTTTAACCAGATCCACAGCAGTAGAAAAAGTTCTGTCCTTATGGTCCCTCTGAACACACCAAGCAAAACAGATTATGACTGAAGCCCTAGACAAGAGTTTATAAAGACAAGAACATAAATGACAAATGGTGTTGCTTGCTGGAAAATCCAGATCCATTTATGCATTTGCTGTCTCAGGTTTGTTTCCCTTGTTAAATAGTGCAACAATTAGGAAATCAGTACAGAGCTTGTACAGAGTTCAGAATAAGGGGTGGGTTGAAATATTGAAATTATGAGGCAGTTCTCTCCACTGAGAGGAGATTCACCTTGTCTATCCACAGATTCATTGAAAACTAATATATGCAATGCACGAAGCTTTCAGTGCAATGAGATGCTAAAGCTTCTGAATTATGCTGAATCTGCTGTAATTACCAGTGAAGTTTGTGCATGCTGAGACCCCTTACCCTAGGAGAAAAGAGATATAACGGACAAGCTTAGTCTAACTCCTTTTTTAGCTGAAGGTTTAATAAATTGAAATTTCCTGTCTTTGACAGAAAAATTGAAGTATTGAAGGTTGTCTCATTACATAGAAAAGGCAGTGATAAGGCTTGTTTAAGGAATTTTAATTAGATGAGAACTATGGTCACTATTATCTGTCTCAATCTGATCAATTTACAGCTGTAACTTCCAGGAGACATCAGCAGTGTTTCAAAAAATTCATTAAAAACCAGAGAAACTCCAGTAGTTTTTAGCCAAGCTCTAGGGAATGTCTGGCACAGGAAAAAAACACCACCAAAGAGATGGATTAGGTTGTGTGATAGAGGAGAAAATTGGGAAACAGCAAGGACTATGTCAAGGAAAATTCAGAGGCTGGTATTTCCAAGGAAACAAACTCCCACAGTAGAGGAGGCAGTAGGACTGAAACTACCAGCAGTGAATCTCTGTCCTTGCAAATTGATTTCCCAAATCAATGTGATCTAATTTCCTGGTGATCTCGGTTAGAAAATACATTGTTACATTGAAGTAGGATTTTAGTCAGTGGCTGATACGGGTTTGAACCTACACTGATATGATTAAATAACTGGTCCTAACATTTTTGAATGAATAACTAGATAGAAAAATATGTCAGAGGATCTGATTCAGAGTTCTTTGAAGGAAAGGGAAGTCATGTTGCAATTCAGGTATATCTGCATTCCAGACATCAAATATCCACATTGGTAATTTCATACAAGTCCAGTTGTTACACATTGAAGTCTCCTGTGGTTTATGAATACATATAGAAAATTTAATGTATGCCACAAAAGACATATTATCAGTACTACAAGTAGTCATTTTCTGTAGCACTTCAGGGCTACAGAACAGACCTGGCTAATAGCAGTTGCTGCATAAAGCCCCAGATCCACACAGATCCTTCTGTAATAATGGCTTGGGAAAAAAAATTAAGAAATGCTAGATATGTTGTAAAAAACTTACTATAAAGTGAATAGATTTAGTATATTCTCTAGTCTTGGAAAAAACTTGAGTATATAAATATAAATAATATAGAAAAAAATTAAGTACTATTCTAATATTTACATAAGGTTTTAAGGAGGGATTGAAACTGGAATTTGCTTGTTGTCTCCACTGCCCGCCCCCCATTACATTATACTTTTTTATTTACAATCTTCAGTAATATTTGAAATGTGGCTTAATCCCATCTGTATTTTCCCGGGTCTTGATGACCTTCTGCCTCGTACTGCAGCCAGAGGCGAGCATATGCTGTTTCTGGAGATCTCAATGCCTCTCATAGCTCATGCTTTCTTTTCTGTATTTTCCAGGTTTTATAAAGTAATTCATTGACATGTTAATGAAAACTAAATTATGAAATGCTAAACTCTAGAAGATGACAATGTCACAATTGTAATCCTTTTGCACTGAGCTTTGTTGGCCTATTTTTCCTAAGAAAATGGCAAGAACTGGACAAATAAATCCTAGATTTTACTTCAGAAGTGGTATTGAATAATGAAGAGCTGATGCTCTACACCACCTTCAGTGCCTTTTATTAAAGGAGGTTGTGTGTTTTGCCCATTCTCCAACTAACACAAGCATCACGTTCACGCTCACACTAATGCAAATGAACTACACCTTCCCGAGGCTTTAGCTTTTAAGCAGTCGTACTTTGAAGCTTCAGGGTTTACTGTCTTTACCAATCTGATGTTTGACAGGCATGCTCAAGTGTGGGTTTGACTTCCTCCGTGGCATGGTTTTGGATAGTTGTCTGTACTGCTGGTAGAATGATTCAAGCAAGAATATTATTTTCTATTGCAGAATTCCATGCAGTGCTGAAATAATTTAGGTGTAATCAAAGCCCTTAATAAACTCTCCTTAAAGAAATGGGCATCTGCCATCTCAGTTGAAGGTTTGCTATTACCTAGGCTTGACAAACTCTCGGAAGTAAAAATCAGCTTTTACCCCTCTACTGTGGCTCAAGTGAGCCTATATAGGTTCCTTCTACGGTTGTTACAGGAAAGTCCACTTTGTTGTCACCAGAAATACTGTCTATACTTAAGAAACCCAGTCAAGCTGCAATACCAACAAGTTCTGGTTTTATCACATTATTTGGTGTTTGCTGCAAGCATCTGCACCAGGAACACGGAGAGTCTTAGCTCCCAGTTCCTAAATGAGTACAATTTTTAGCCTGATGGTTGTGCAAAATCCTCCACAAATGGTTTCTAAAGCAATTAAAATCAAATACTGTAAGAACTGTTCTGTTTTTAAAGAGACAAATAAACAAGAACCATCCTGGAAAGCAAAGAGAGAACAGCGCTTGGTGATTTTTATATGGCCATCACATGTTATAGATCTCGTCATTGCAAATTGGCTGGCATTACAAAAGGAATGAACTGGTTGAATTTAAAGGAATTCAGAGGAGCTGGCAGCAGAGATACATTTGCAGCTGGCCTTAGAGAAGTGCCTGAGACACGCAGTCCTTGCTGTCAGGGGAGAGAAAAGACCCTTTCAGAAGGTTGATTCAGCATTTTAGGCACATGGAATCACGCACTCAAGGTGAATTTCTCTCTCCATTTGCCAAACTGGAGTGGTATGAGAATAAGGCTCCTATCTAAGCTACCTAAAATCAGACACAATTAATTTTCTCTGGTATCTATATAAAGGTTAAGTCTTTAAACTTCATTTTAATTTGACACAACTATTCCAGCAGGGACGATACTCACCTGTATCAGATTTTTATTTTTTTTTTTTCTGTAAAATAATGACCAAACTGCTCATATTCTGACAGAACATTTCTGTTCTGCTGAAATGGTCTCCTTCCCTCGGGTGAATGTTTAAACCAGCCTCATTTTGCCTGCTTTCAGTGACTATCTCGCACTTCAGAGGACTCGCAGTGCTATTTGGGAAAGTGTAATGGATTTCACCGACCCGGTTGATACACCTTCTCACTGAATAAAGCTAGTTCTAACAAAAGTAGCATATTCAGGGCTGCAAATGAAAGGCTTTCATTTCCAACAAAATCTTGAATTTGTGGTGTATCTCAGAGTATGGAGATGTCGGGTCTGCAAAAGTTCAAATATTTGTACAGTGTAACAGAACGATTCAAGCTATTCTCACCCAACTGTAGATGCTGTTTCTTAACATCAATGCCTACGTTCAGGACAGTGTGAGTAGATGAAGTGCTACAGGGAGTGTTTTAAGGAATGTGTCTCCTGTTACAGAAGAATAAAAGATGAATTTAAAATCCTAAGGTAGTTAGCCTGGATGACAGTCTGCAACCTAACTGAAACCAAGGGAGCCATTTTCTTTATGCCAACTGAAAGTCCATTCAAAATCTTTAACAAGTGACACTGGCACCTCAAACTTACCGTAATTGATGGTCCAGCAAAAACCAGACTAAGCAACATCAAAAAGGGAACAGACTCTTGTGTAGGTTCAATGTACGGCATACTCAGACTCTTGTCATAGCAATTAAATCCAGAGTGAACTGGCTTGAAGACATCAGTAAGTTCAAGAAAATAGAGGCTAACAACAGAAGATGCCAATATGGGCAACTAGAAGAGAAAAAAAGCAACAAATTACTGTTTGGACATGGAATAGCAATGCTTTTGCAAAGACAACATAGTCTGTTAATAAATCCCTGTGATGTTTGCTGTTTACATCTCACTGCTCCTTGTCATATCCATTTTACCATCTTTAAATAATTAATTCTCTAGAGATATGATACTCTTCAGTTGATATCAAATAACCCTGTTGTCTACCAAGCCAGTCAAAACGCCCAATGCAATCTTCAGCCCACATAATTTAGCCTTTTCATCTATGAATCATTAATAGGCAAACTTTTATTTATTTATTTGTTTTTTTGTTTAAAAGGAACTACCAGGACTGCAGTCTCCCATGTGGGGCCTCAGCATTCTGCTGTTCATTATCACCCTTTTTGGTCCTTTAGCAACTCTGTGGTGTATGTAATAGTGTTTGCATTGCATTAAGTTTCAAAGTAACAGTTAGTGAAAACCAGTATCTAGTGCTTCCCTGGAATCTAAACACCTGGTAATACAATGTTCTGCCTTCTCACATTCAGTTTGTAATTATATCAAAAAAGGAATTAACTTTGGCAAGGTTCAGGCTGTTTAGAACCAGGATGACTGTGGTTCACAATTTTTTTATCCTCTAGCTATTCAGTGATTTTACCCTTCACAACTACTTCCAGTAATTTATTAAGAGTGAAGCTGGCCCCTCCAGGGATAAATTCACCCCAGCTTGCCACGAGCTCCTGAAAGCAAGAGTCGACGAGTAAGCGTCTGTGGAAGGGAGTTGTTCAAGAAATAGCAAAAAGGCATTTTGAAGCCATTGGTTTATAAGTTGACGGAATGGGCAGCCCTGCCCCCAGGGCGGGCATCAGGGCATGCAGAGGTGACCAGCAGCATGTGATGATTCTATGTATCCTCTTAGTAAATGCTCAGAAATGGTTTTTGTTTGTTATTTCCCAGAGTCCTCACTGAACAAGGCAACATTAGAACAACTGCTTGCTCCACCCCTGAGATGCAACGAGTCCTTCTCCGAGTCTCTACTGCACTCAAGGTACCTATGGACAATATGATGTGAACTGCCCATCCGCTTACTTTTCTTTCTAAGAAGGTTATCACATTAACTTTTCCTCACTGTTACCTGGAGCTGAAAAGCAAAAGCTGGGAACTACTAGATAGATTCACTTAAACAGAAAAAATCCTAACAATCTGGTAAAGCTGTATCTCATCTCTTGAGAAAAAAACCTTCCTATTTTACATCAAGCATCTCACATATGAGGATTGTCCTAACAATTTCAGGCACACTTAGATTATATTATTCTTTATTCTTGCAATGTTGAGTACACATTTACCAAAATGTCATTCCATTTACAATGGAATAAAAAAGCAGAGGTGACACTGGATAAATATGTATATTAGAAAAATTACGAATAAAACCTGCTCCATATGGCAGAAGGAAAATGGTTTCTTGCATTAACTGGCCATTTTCAGATTTTTAAACATTGGGCTTTTAAAATGAAGACTTTTTGTGCATAAAATGTAATTCTGGGTGGTTACTACAGAGGGTTCTAGCTATATTTCACTGAAACATTTTTTAACATGACTTAGTTTTTGTTTGAAAAGAACAGCTTATCTGTGATGTGGTGAAGGACAGATCTGAAGAGGGTGATTTGTATCTTCAAAGATACAACTTTGTTCTAGGTAAAGTCTGCAGAAGGGGGAGAATGGAAGAATTTTGCGGGTCTGAGTGGGTTGCATTGTAGCGCAGCATTGCATAGAGGCTGTGATTGTGCAGAAAGGCAGGGAATGTGTATTGGCATCCCTAACGCTATGAGCCTTACTGAAGTAACACCAGGCAGCTAGTAAGGTTGCTTCAGTAAGTAGCGTGTGTGTATATGTATACAACCCAAACATATTACTAGGTTTGCACTCACATACTATATTACACATACTTATTATGTAGAGCATGTAACATACACAATATGTAATATATTTTATGTGATTACATAATATGTAACTATTACATAATCTGACATATAATACATATGGAATAATTATATACAACATAACTAAATAGAGTCCTGCTTCCTGCCCATCACAGAAAGAAATCTAGTTCCTTAGCTGGATGCATTATATAATACTACTTCTCCCTTCCTGCTGGGTGCAGTCCCTGATTGATTATAATGCATGGGCGAGACTGTTTCTAGTCATTATACAGATGTGCAGGGATGAAAGCAGACTTCCCCAAAGTCTTCATACTCTGGGAATAATTATGACTGTTGTGGTACTGGGTGCCCTTCTCTCCACACCTGCCTGCACAGAGACTGTGGAGCTGTTTGGGATAAGGGGCCTCCTGACCAGAAGGCTGCTCCGGTGTGCAAGGAGCTTGCACCAAATCTCTGCTGCTTTTGCTGGGACACTGGAATTTTGCACAGCGTTTGAACTCACACGTGTTGTAACTTCACTTCTGCACTGCAATTAACTCTTGAAACATTTGCAATGTCTTTTAGGGTTGACTATTTGAAAGTCCTACCTAATGACTTGTCCAGGGTCCAGGTCCTATGGGGCAAAGCATCTTGTTACAGGACACAAACCTATTCCAATGCGCTAAATGCACAAAACAGGCAAAATGCCTATTGCCCTTCTTTTCAGAAATCAGGCCCTTTTATCTAGATGTCCCCAAAGGTTCATTTCCTAGAACGGAAACACAGAGCAGGCACACTCATGGAACACCCTGCACTCTTGTTTCATTTCATTGTGCATTTTTCCATTTCTCTATGTGAAGAAAAGGAAAACCTCTCCTGGAACAACAGGCATTACCCTCAAGTCCACTTCTGCTTTGATTACGGTATTCTTAGGCAGGCAACTGTTTTAAATGGCACTACTGAACTCTCAAAAATAGGCAATGTATGAAGTGATATTTTATTGTGCGATACTAAAGTAAAAGATGTGGATAACATTTTTCTTAACTACTGTATGTAAGCCATAATTTTATTGTTAATTAGAAAATCAAGGAATTGTAAGAATTGCACTACAGGACCATATTATTTCTGACTGTAATTACCCATTCTACTAAAAGAAAAGAAATAATTCTAAAGGACTATGACTCTCCAACATAACTGCTTACAACGCTAATGAATAGGTTTGTAGTCAATTTGCTATAGACAGTATATCAGATCCCACAGGACATTTTTCTCCCCATCTTTTTAAAAATACAAATATAAAATGTGTCTTCTAAAAGTCTAACGTTTCTAAAAAGAAAAGCAAACGTTTCTAAAATATTCTAAACAGTATAACTGGCTATTTAATATATGAATATTTATGGAGTGTTCTGCTTAAGGCAGCAGTAGTTCTGTAATTAAAGACTTCAGCTCCCAACACCTTGAAAATGTCAAATATAATTAGATGGTAGAATGTGTATTGTTTTAATTACAAAATGGAATAGGAATTTTCCTGTTCCTAATTAGAATGATAAAACCCCCAACCTCAGTTCACATATCTTGACTCATAAGTCTTTATCTGCTATTTCCCCAGCTGGCTAACGGAAAAAGATCCCTGTCTAGCTTGTAATTTAGGCATGTAAATATAGAGTTTGACCACTTGGGTCAAACTCTGTTTGGCTTAGAGTCTTTAAGTCTGGACCATAATCAGCAGAGCTGCTGAAAAGGTTTGATTTGGAGTTTATTTATTTTCTTTTAAAAATGAGTTTCTTTTTCCTCCTGTTATTTTCTGAAACTGTAAGTTAAGAGCCTTTATTAAGCCATAGGACTTTGTTATTAATAACAATTAATGTTATTAATATTTTAAAAGATTTTGGTGGGAATTGTGCAAGCATGAGAAAAGACAATCTCTATTCCCAAGAACTCAACAAGGATGTAAATAGCTGGAGATCTTGTAAAGAGACAAATAAAAGGTGAAAACCTCCTGTATGTTACATAGTGCAGGACAAACCAAAAGAGCCTTCAGTAGCACAGCAGCTTTACTGAACTGATGGGATATGTGACAAATCTTCCTTCTGGCCAGGAGCCACAAGACGTATATCACACATTGCAGAGAACGGAGAGAAGAGATGGCTGTGAGGGGAGTTCAGAGGTGGGAGATAACAGTTCTTCAGGATGCCCATCACTCTTCTGTGGGACATGCTGTGATTGCTCTTGGGGCCATTTTGGGGTGCTCCTGGTTTACTTGGGAAGATTGGGATTATCCAGGACCCAGAGTGCCAGCACAATTTGCTATTGGTCATATGATATAGCCTATGCATGGAAGCCACGCTGGTCCTGTCCCAAACCCATAAGTTGGCTATCCCTTAACCACCAGGCCCAAACATGCTGGGGCATGCTCAGTAGATGGAAATGCTGCTGTTAAATTTCCCCATGATTAGTTTTCCATGGCTTCGAATGCATGAAACCTGTAGAGCTGTAGCACAGCAAATACAGTACCATCATTGCTACTAACAAGCGACAGATTTTGTACCGAGTTTGCAAGGACTCAGGACTGGGGCTTGTCAAACATGTTTGTCTGTACTGCCTGACCCGCCTGGAGCTTTGTTTTTATTAGGTTTAATTGTAACAGCAGGTTTTCTAATAACCTTAGAAATCAGGCTATGCCTAATTAGTTTTACTTTCACATATCTTTGTATGGTACCACTCTGCATGATTTTCGTGTCTCTGTCTAGTAGTAACAAGTAGTTATTCTACTTGTTACATAAGTTATTCTACGTAAAACGAGCCATTTATGACTCTAGTGTAGAGCATCCCAAATCCTTTGTAAGGAGCATTCTGATGTTGACAGTGATTCTTCCTCACTCCAGGAACCACTTGGGTTCCTTGTTATGTTTTCTAATGCACTTTTGCACCTTGCTCTTTCTCCTTTGGTCTGTCTTTTCACATTACATCCCAATTTACTATATGTGGCATGGTTTACTTATGTTGGGTGTTTGTGCTTTGTACTCTTTGTTACCCCTAAAATCAGTTTGCCAGCTGCAGCTCTGCATTTCTTTACCTGACCTCAGCAGAGGTCTTGCAAATGGGGCAGTGGAAGGCCAAGCCTAAGCAGAAAAATCTCACTGGAGCAGATGGAACCCTAAATAGCCCAAGGTTGTCCTTTGGATAGCTCAGCATCTGGGGCACCAACTTTTCTCTCTGACCTTCCACCAGGTGCATAACCTTTTGTTCTAAAGGAGACACTGAACTGCTTGGTCTTGAGTTAAAATGTACGACCTTTAACTTTGTTATTCCACAGGGTCTCTGCAGAGCCCTAAATTTCCAGTTTGAGGTGGTCCCTCCCCTTGGAGAATTTCCAGATGATCAAAGCTTCACTAAAACCACATTCTCTCTACAAGCATTACAGGCAAGTCAGGAGGAATCAGATATTGATGGTTTTTTAAATGACACCATGGAAGCAGTGAGGCTCAAACCAAGAGTGACAACAAATAAGCATCCCCAACCCCAGTTTCTCCCTTACATTGGAAGAACATGCAACTGGATACTTACATAATTCAAAACTCTCTGGGAATCACCAGCTTCGAAAAATTCCCTTTCTCTAGTAGTTAGATACCTAATAACTGTTCTGTTTGCCAGCACTTAAGTAAGAAAAGAGTCCATATTTATCTACAGGAGAATAACAAAAAAAAACCCAAATCCATGGGCATTGTGAGAGTGCAACCATGGAGTGTCACGTACTCAAAAGTCTTGTTTTGTGGGTTGCAGTTACGTGACCTCTCTTTGCTTTGCTAAAATGTACCACAGGCACTGTCTCTTCTCATGAACTCCTAGCCAGATCTGGTGGTGGTGGTGTCCTGGGCTGTGTTGGTGGCTACCAGCAGACACTTTAAATACAGAAGTGATTAGCCTGGGCTATATTTCAGTCAAGCTAAGTAGAGGGAAAGATGCAATACTGCTCTTGTAATTACAGTTGAAGTCACTGCTCAGTGTGCTGGCCAGAATGACTTGAGTGATTTTCCTTGAGACTGGACACAAACACAAAGGCTGTGGTATTGATTAGCTTTATCTGTCTGTATAAAAGCTAGGCAGAAAAGAGAGAAGCAGTATGTGGGTAGCTTTCAGAGGAAGTCAAGACATGATTAGCCTGATGCAGAATAAAGATAGTATGACCAGCCCACCTGTCAAAAAAGGTTAAGGGATGACTGATATGCTGTTTGGATCTTTTCTGTTTTGTGAATAGTTTTTAAACTTGGATGGCCAGGAAATTCGTAGATCCTTAGGTCATTCTGCAACCCTTCCACAGCCAGCAAGGGGTTCCTGAGCACAGGAGCCGCCTCTTGGTGTTTTCTGGGAATCAGGGAATCTTTCTAAGCAATCAAGTAAGTAAACAGGATTGCCTCAGAGAGATAGCTAATGAATGCCATCAGTTTCTCCTCATGGCAAAAATACTAGCCAAGTAGGGAGAAGGATGCTCTAGTTAATAACTATGTTATGTTTGCACTGCAAGGCTGTGACATTGTGGAAGCATCTATTAATATATTTCATAAATGTCAGTCCTTGTGCCAAAGAATTCATGATCTAAATGACAAGGCACAACAGATGGATGAGAAAAAAGAGGGCTGTGGTGGGTTGGAGGAGACAAGGTATTCCTGTTCTTAGCCAACTACTAGCAGCGATTGTGGCTTTCAACTGCCCTGGCTGTTGTCCTGTTGTGCTTTGCTGTGAGATTCACAAAAGACAGGAGGAGATAATGGAAGGAGGACAGGTTGCTTTTATCCTGACAGGAATGAATACTGAGGTCATGACTATGAATACCTTCCAGAAATAGGCCAGGAAGAAGTGGTAGCAGCCCAAATCCTGCCATTTTCTCTTTTTTGAGAACCCATGGCTCCTGCTTAGCTACACCAGTGCCTGCACCCTCACCCTCAGCAAGACTGCTGTGCAGGGCTGGGATTAAGACCAAGCACAGGCTCAAACGCATTGCAGACTGAGCTGTCGCGAGGGCTTTTGAGCTAGTACTAAGCATAGGACGGCTGTACAGCAGGGGACTTGCTTGACCTAAAAGTCAGGTTTGGTTTTGGTTGGTTTTGGTTTTTTATGTTCTAAGCTTAATTCTTAAATGCCTCAGGCTTATAAGAGAAGGCATTCAGGCTTTTCAGAAGTCTTGAGATTTGCATCTGTAAAAAAGCTTTTTGCTTTTCTCTCTGAACTCAAGTTTCTGCTGCGTCGTGTCCCTTTTTTGGATGCAGGTTTCATCTGGCCCAGAGCTGTGAGGAAATGTTTTTTTCTCTAAAGGATTTTTACCTGACCATTGTCAAAGTTTTGCGGAAACTAATTGCAGAGACAAGAGAGGATGATCTTTCTTCTCCTGGATTTAACACTATTTGATTTAATTTCAACACAGTTTAATTTCAAATCCCAGGTGTCACTGAAATCTATTATCATTACCATTTTGGAAAATTAGGTTATCCTTATTTCCAACATTGATTAGAGTTTAATTTAATTGTTCAGTGACTGCCAATTAGAGTCTAGCTTTAGAAATACAACAGATATCTTTGTGCAGCTCCTCGAACCTCTTGATCTTTTGCCAAATCTTAATAGAAAACCTCTCGGTATGTGTAAGAACAAAAATAGAGCTGATACATCAGTGATAAAAATTCCTACTTATTTCAGAAATCCCAAAGTCATGCTGCATGTATGGCAATCCTAAAAGTGCTTATTCCTTTTTAATAAATGTATGTGAAGCAGCAATTACAGAGGGAGAAACCAACAACAAAAAAATTGTTTAACAAAAATATTCTCTGGCAGGAACAAGCTAAAAACACCTTTAAAATATTTCTATTTAATTAAGCCTATGTGCTTAAGTAGAAAGCAAATCTTTAGGCAGAAATTGTACAACACAAGAAATACCATTAATGCATTTCTTTTCAGTGTGACTTCAAACACAATTGATCATTCATGGTATTAAGTATGATTACAGCTAATTATGAGTATTGATTAATTAAATAAATGATTAGTTATAATCAATTAATAACTACAAACAATGAGATTTAGGATATTGCACATACTGTTGATTATGAAACTTATTCTGTGCTCCCTGCTGCAAGGTTATGGCAAATCAACAACGGCAACACTTCAAAAAAGGCGGTTGTTTTCAGGCCAGAGCACTACAAAGAAGTTTCCTCACAAACCCCATCTCTACAGGACAAACACGCCAATCCCTACACAGTGCTACTATTTATTCTACTCCCTAAAACATGGGTTTTGTATGTATGGAAACCAGTATAATTCTGTGGGTGCCACCCCTTCCCCCGTGGTGTACTGCCATGCTGCTGTGCCACTTCTGAACTCCCTTCCTGCAAACTGAACTTCTAACTGACAAGATCATCAGCCAAGATACAATGGTCGCAACGGCTCAGCTCCTGTGTATGTAAGCTGCCCCAACAGGCTGTTCTTTATTAATTTGGCTGTTCTTTGTTAATTTGGCTAGGTTTTAGTAGTGGTCTAACAATTATAGAAGAAAATCAGACAAGGGTATAATTTTTTGAAGCAGTAATCATCTGGAAAAATGAATCTCCTTTAATTTCTAATGTATTCAGGCCTCCTTTTACTATTGGAGTATTAGGTCAGGGGAACGGTGCAGGACTGACCAGGGAGCAGCGCCTTCTTTCACTATGAACTCCTCAAACTCTACACTTGCCAAGCAAGTAGACAAACACAGAGGGAGGTCTAACCTGTGGCATTTGCACTTTTCCTCTGAGGACAGCCTTGGCACAGGCCTGACACCTCCCATTTTGTTCCCTTTTTCTGTTCATCTTCTGTGAAAAGCTGGTAGGATGCAGGCTGTCTGGCTCTTCTTTAAGCATTGAAGTGATGTGGAGAATGTAACAACGTGTCTATGCTGTGCCTTCAAGACACAGCAGTTTAGTTTAACTCTTACACTAGAGCCAAACATCTTGTTATTAGGAGGAAAGGTTTAGCCCAATAGCCTGCCCTCCCTCTACTCTTACTCTAATCACTGCACTCCCTTGGCTTCTCGTGTCTCTTGCAGCCACACCTGTACGTGACTTGCAGGTGACAAAGTGCATAATTTACATGTGATGGGGCATGCATGGCTGAATAGGTGAAAAAACATCCAGATGTGACTGAGAAGCAGCACTGAGCTCCCAAGTGATGTGTACAAACATTTGAGGTTTCAAACCTAGCTCTGTCAGTGTTTGTTAGAGACAAAAGGAAGTGAAACATCAGGTGCTGAGATACAGTGAACATTCTCTACATGCATTTATAGCAGTGGAAGCTGAAGACCTCCTGTGTTTTGCAGCCTGGAGTCCTGCAATGATAACAGATCTTTGTGCTTTCTGCTGGTGAGAATTCCAGCTCCTTTGGGAAACAAGAAAAATAAGTGGTCTTCCAGTACTGAAAGAATTCTTTCCAAGCAATCCTGGCATGATTAACTCCTGGCTTTGCTCTAGAAAATGTAGAAAACAGAAGCCACCTGTGTCTGTATGCATCCGTCATACACAAGAGTCTAGAAGACAATGTAAGGAAAAAATTTAATTGTACAAGGGACATCTGAAATGTCTCGGATTTCAGTTCCTGGAAGTTAAGCAACCAAGAGATGAAGGCTATGTCACAGGAACACAATTCAGCTGGAGAGTAAGTGTAGCAAGTCACTCAGTTTGACAACACCTTGGCCTTTTGCCCACGTCCAGCGGGACACTGGATGAGGCACTAGTGCCACTGAACTCAAAGGCAAAATTCATAGTGACTTCTGTGAAACCAGAATTGAAACCAGGAGTTTTTGAAGTGGGTAACATAGATGAAGACAGTCTTTTTCCTTCTCCAGGAAGAAATGTATCTGTCTATCCTGCCTCTAAAGTGTGACCAATCTGCCAGGAACAGAAACTACATAACCCTGGAAGTTTTCTAGGTTCATATTAAAATGCAGGACATTCATATTTGTTCTATAAGTGAATATAGTTCTGATATATCTGAATATGCTGAGAAGAAAGTCAGTTAACCAAAAGCAAGACTTATTCCAGGAATACTCATGTTCAGTTATCTCCCAGAGGCATGTAAACTTTTTACCATGAAAATGAATTCCCACTAGACCACTGGGACTACGACTTTTCATGGCAAGTTTGTCTTTCTCAGCTATGCAAATGATGCTCAGATAAGTCTACAGAACTCTCAAATGCCACAAGCATAATTAGGAATGGAACAGGCCAGACCGCCTGTCCAGGGAGTGCTGGTTACCACGTGCTTCAGGTGAGCACGATGCGCAACGCAATCTAAAATTATTCAGCTTCAGGAGCGTGTGCTGATCAGAGGCTCTGCTAAGCAGAAACATTGTCACTATGTTAAAATAACGTCTAACACGTTCTTATGATACATAGGATAAATCATCAAGTTATTTTATGAATCATGAAACCTGAAAACCTGTAATTGAAAATCAGTTAAGATTTATTTCATAATGCTCCTTGTTTGCCTCTGATGTTTTTAGAAAATGACCCATCCGCATTCTTCAGAAGCTCCACCTCTTCATTTCATTGCCTGTTCATTTCTGTCTTCCAGAGCTCTAGCCTGATTCTCCTTTTGCTTTCCCTGTGTAAATGAAGAAGAGCTCGAGTGCTAACAATGATCCTGAGAGGCATGTTGCTTTTATGTTTTACCTCTGTTATTGGTAAAATCTGCTAGTTTGAATTATTAAGTTAGTCTGAAACCAAAATCAGGCCTGTAGTATTTCTTTTGAAGTTAACCATCAGTTGGCCTGCATACATTCTATGTAACCATACTTTATCCTATTCTGAAGGTTTCTGCCACCAACCACATTTGTTTACAGGAGTTAGTCTCATTCATAACACGTTCTTAAGGATCCTAATAGCAGAAAGCCCTCAGTGTCAGAACCGTGCCAGCTTCCCAATCGATGTTTAAGCTCAGGTGTACAGCAGTTTTTTCTTTTCCCTTGATGTTGCATTTACTTGTACTGAACACCTGCACGTTCATCAGTTCAAGAGGGGCCATAAGTCTGCAGGTCAGTAATTAGAACTCACTCCTGGGGGACAAGGACTCACACAGGCTCTAGACTCTGCTCCTATGACTGAATAACAAGTCCTAGAAGTTCATTAGGAGACCATCCTGTTAAGTGAGGACTCTTGAATCCCTCTCAGAGCAGCTGGTGTTGAAGAGATCTCCATCTCTTTTTAGATCTAGCTGTAAATTATTTTGCTGAAGGTCTTAAGGTCCACAACAGGGTGGAGAACTCGCCCGCTTCACGTGGGAGCTGTACACAGAGCTCAGTTTAACTTCTTCATTGCTTGCACAATCCTTTTCCTTATTCCTCCTAACAGCTACAGGGAGCTTCTAAGGGAACGACAAGTAGGCAGTTAATATTATATAAGGCAACTCTTTTGAGCAGCAGGCACACATTTTGTGCTGCTGCTCTGTATTTCATCCCATCTTGCTGCAGGCCAAAGCACAGCCCACCAAAGAGCACAATTCTGCTGTGTCTTGCAGGACCTCTACATCATTCCCTGCATTAGTTGTGCCCGAGCTGAGGTCCGACAATCTCCCTTCCTGTCTGTATTGCCAACACAACAAAGAGCACAGAGAGCAAGGAGGCCCCTACCTTTGCTTTAAGGGCTTCCTCCCCCAGCTTGACCTCCTACACAAAGCTAACGTAAGATACAGGGCACAGCCAGCGCCTTCCATCCAAGGGCTGTTCTTGAGCAGGCCCAGTTACACTGGGTTCCATACAACCAGCCTCTGCAAAGCTTTCCAGTTGGTGCAGCTTACTTCAGGTTAGCTCCTGACCGTGTCCAGGTGCTTAGGGAGAGCAGGGGAGAGAAACACTCCGCTGTTAGCTAAAATCCCTTCTCGACCTGACCCCTCTGCCTCCTGGAGAGCCTCCAAAGCACTTCAAGCGCATCGCAAAGAAAATAAGTTTTGTTTTCTATTTCACCCAGTGTTTCTATTTTAATATTTCACACCTGAAGTATTGTATATGTTTTATTTAGCGTACCAGCTATAGCTAACTTGCACCATGTTTAAGTTCTTCACGTTATTTTCACAGTCTCTCCGAGGTAAGTTCCGTGGTGCCTCAGAGTGCCCCAGCCTCTGTGAGCGGGGTCACCTGACGCACGTTGCTCAACCCATAAAACACTTTTCTCGCCCTCTCAGCGCTGTGCCGTTAGACAAATTCACATCGCACCGATTTCCTTCCCCTTAAGCTGTGTCTACTCATGACCCCACAGCAGTACATCACTGCCTGTACTTTTCCGGGGGGGCGAAATGCCTCCAAGTGACACACCAAGCAGCTAGTGCCTCTGCAGCTCCACCTGCTACCAGCTGAGCAGCCATCGCAGGTTTCGCTCTTTAAGATGTGCCGAGAACCTCATTCCGTTTTCAAAGCAGACATTTTTGGCTCTGTTAGAGGCGGCACCCAACCCGGGGGCCGGGAAATCCACACCGCCGATTAGCGCTTCGGGAACCCTTCTGTTTTCCGAAGCATTCCCGCACGAAGGCGGATGCTCTTCTACCCGAGCAACGCCAGCAGCGTTTGCCTAGAAGCCAGCCCCGTTGAAACACGTCTTCCTCCCGCGGGGCTCCTCCGCACGCCGCCGGAGCGCCCTTCCGTCTCCGAGCCGTCCTCAGGAGCAGCTCCCGCTGGCGAGGCTGCACCGGGCGGCGGCGGCGGCGGCGGCGCGCCCGCTCCTTACGGGG
>VZZY01007608.1:193539-215467 GCA_013400335.1 Eurystomus gularis
CGCGGGCGGCCTGCAAGCGGGCACGGACAGGCCGGAGACCCCTGCGAGGGTCTCGGCAGGCGGGAGGGCGCACGGGACGCTCCGTGCGGAGCCGGGGCTCGTTCCTGGGACATCGTTCTCTGGAACAGGAGTAGCGTGGCCCTGGGAACGGCGTCCCTGCATGGCCAGCGCAGGTGCGCTCGTTCTGAGACCGCGTTGCCCCAGCCAGCTCGCAGCAGCCCCAGCGCCGGTCAGGGGCGGTGCTGAGACCGGGCTGAGCAGAAACCGAGCTCTTCAGCCCCGCGTGTGGCACTGGGGCGTGGGATCAGCCGGTGAAGTATCTGGTGCGATTCCCGCTGCAACCTTAAAGAGAACAGAATGAACCTTAACAATTGTTTCCGTGGTGAAACGTCTTATTTTGAGATCCTATTTATAGATCAAAGTTTGCAGCCTTTTCTCAGGCAAGCTCCTGGTGATGTCAGTGAGCGGTACCCTGGATAAGGCCTGCAGGAGTTCTCTGTACAGGGCAGCATTTTCATTCTTTTCTAGCACACTAATGATGTCTCCAAAGGTTGTCCTGTGCCTGTAAGCTTATTCTTGGCGGTGTTTAGCGTTAACGTTCAAGAAGTGTGACTCAAGCAGTCATAGTTTATTTCCTGTCCCTCCTTTTTTGGGGGAATGTGGGAACTAACCTGCTGTTCTTGTTCAGATGGTCACTGGTATTTTGGCTGCTGTAGCCAATGGGCTATGCCAGTCTCACCAGCCTCTTTTCTAGCTATTCTTTCATTTACCCACAGAGGATGTGCTAGTCCATGCTCTGCACTGAGCAGACAAGCAAAGAAGTTTCATAAGAAGGTAAAAGCAAAATGTATTCCATGCCTGCAGGCAGGTGCGGAAGGCAAATCTGTAGCCTGACCCCAAATCATTGAAAAAGACTTTTTAGAGTTGCAACAGGTTGCAAGTATTGCCATACTAACACACAGTCTTGTCCTATCCCTGTTAGAAAAGATTTCCAGGGTTTCTGCTGACTCAGGGGTACAGGGATCAGACCACAGGGATGCTCACTGGTACCCCTGTGAAAGGGAGGTCATGGGGCTCCGGGCAGCAGAGGTGGCTGGGAGGGTTTCTGGGAGTAGAGGAGCTGTGAGCAGAGGAGGTTTGTGCCTGGCTATCAGCACCAAATTCCAGGAAATTATTTTAGGCAGTGTGGGTGTGTCTGGTAGTGGTTCCAAGCCATCAGTGGTCTTGCCTTTAAGTAAAAAAATGTCCCTTTTTGTTAGCCTTGCTGCTGGGTTATTCCAAGTAAACCAGCAAGAGTTGAGGAGCTGTAGCAAGATTTTGCTACTGCCAAATATGTAACTGTTACTAGGGAGAGGGGTTAATGACTGATGGCCACTTAGAGTTGCATTTACTGTATCAGCCTCGCTTGTTTGGAAATCACGAATCTGGCTTGAAAATCATTAGCATACATCATGAAAACTTTCACAAGAGGGCTTTGTCTGCCTCTGCTTTATACACGATTGCTTCATTCTGGAAGAGCAGAGGGGTGAGGGTGCCTCTCTGGTAGAATGAACTGAGAAACTCACATTGTGATGTAATTGGCAAAACTCCTACTATTAATTCTATGTTATTATTGTACTGCCTAAAGGCCAGTTAAGACTGCAGCTGTGACAGGTACAGTGAAACAGAGGGTAGTAACTGGTCCCTATTCTACAAATTCTCACTGTCAATAAGTGTCTGGTGGGAAGGATGCAATGCAAGCTGTGTGGCTGCTGTAAAGGCAGGAGGAGTTGTGCTAATTCTCTGGGTTTGTTTCTCAGTATTTTGTGAATGTGCTGATAGAGGGAATTAGGAGAGGAGTTATACATGGTTTAGCTGAAGTGAAGCAGTTACTTTTTTGACAGTGACAGATCTTGAGAAGAACTTCTGGCCTTCAGTCAAATAGAGGAGGAAAAGGATCATCAGCCTGCCCAGAGTGTGGCAGGTCTGCCTCACACGAGTCTAAAGGTGATACTGGTGGGCAGGTATGGACGTGGCTAGGGTGCACTTCCCACCCTGCTCTCTGGGCTTTCACTTGTTCTCTGTTGAGACTCAGCTATAGCCAGCACTTCATCCTTTCACCCTTGCTGTGCTGCCAGCAATGCATTCCTAGCTCCCACGTTACATGCCCGAGCCTCAGAGTGTAGCACCTGGGGGACTCTGTGCAGAGGCTCTGTATCTCTTTTCATCTGGCAGTATCCAGAGAGCTGCAGTCATTTGGACCTTATGTCCTGAACTAACATAACGGAGTAAGAATATTTCTTCTCTACTTCTCAAGACTGACATTTAGGTTCCTGTGTCTCTGCTGTCAAGCACATGAATACTGATGGACAAAGGGAAAAACCCCTTGCTGAGTATAATGATATGGCTTTTGGACTAAGGGATTCACCTATCTATCAACACCTGGAAACACCCAAGTCCCCCCAGTGCTGTTGCATTCAGCTCTTTTGACAGTTAATAGAAATTATGAGCTCGATTCCCATTGACATAAAACCTCACTGGATTGCTCTAGAAGTATAAGCAGCCTTCAAATGGGTATAACATACATTTACAGCCTTAGTAAACTGCCCTAACATTGATAGAACAGTTTGAAACGGCTTTTGTGTAAATGACTGTATTGGGTTTGTGTGGCAAGGTTTTAGTAGTGGGCAGAGGGGCTACAGGGGTAGCTTCTGTGAGAAGCTGCTGGAAGCTTCCTTTCTGTCTGATAGACCCAATGCCAGCCAGCTCCAAGGTAGACCCACAGCTGGCCAAGGCCAAGCGCATCAGCAATGGTGGTAGCACCTTCAGTGACAACATATTTAAGAAGGGAAGAAAGTTGCTGCTCAGCAGCAATTGCAGCCAGAAAGATGAGTGATAATATGTGAGAGAAACAACTCTGCAGACACCAAGATCAGTGAAGAAGGAGGTGGAGGAGGTGCTCCAGACGTTGGAGCAGATATTCCCCTGCAGCCCATGGTGAAGACCACGGTGAGGCAGGTTGTTCCACTGCAGCCCATGGAGGTTAACAGTGGGGCAAAGATCCACCTGCAGCTCATAGAGGACCCCAGACTGGAGCAGGTGGATGCCTGAATGAGGCTGTGACTCTGTGGGAAGCCCACTCTTGAGCAGGCTCCTGGTAGGACCTACAGACCTGTGGGGAGAGGAGCCCATGCTGGAGCAGATTTGGTGGCAGAACTTGTGACTCTGTGGGGAACCCATGCTGGAGCAGTCTGTTCCTGAAGGACTACACTCCGTGGAAGGGACCCATGCTGGAGCAGTCTGTTCCTGAAGGACTACAGTCCACGGAAGGGACCCATGCTGGAGCAGTTTGTGCAGAAGGACACATACTGGAGAAGTTCATGGAGAACTGTCTCCCATCGGAGGGACCCCAGGCTGGAGCAGGGGAAAGGTGTGAGGAGTCCTCCTCCTGAGGAGTTGCAGAGACAATGCGTGATGAACTGACCACAGTCTTGATTCCCCATCCCACTGCGCCACTGGAGGGGAGGAGGTAGAGAAATTGGGAGTAAAGTTAATGCCTAGGAAGAAGGGAGGGGTGGGGAGAAGGTGTTTTAAGATTTAGTTTTTATTTCTCATTATCCTACTCTGATTTTGATTGGTAATAAATTAAACTAATTTCCCCGAGTTAAGTCTGTTTTGCCCGTGACAGTAATTGGTGAGTGATCTCTCCGTGTCCTTATCTCAACCCATGAGCCTTTCATTATATTCTCTCTCCCCTGTCCAGTAGAGGAGGGGAGTGATAGAGCAGCTTTGGTGGGCACCTGGCGTCCAGCCAGAGTCAACCCAACACAACGAATATCTCATCGATGCAGTCTTCTAAAGGAAAATGTGTTGGTGGTAAAAAACCCAGAAAATTCCTCCTGTTCATTTCAGTCAAGATAGTCTTACAAGAACGAGTGGCGATGTGAGTGCCCGTTACCGATGTGCCGGGTGGCCGTACCTGCAGGGTCTGCAGTGGTGCTCACTGCTGGTTTTCACCCACCTTCAGGCAATCTCTGGAACAGGAAACTGTCATGGAAACATGTTAGCATAAAGCATAAAACGGATTGTTTATGCTTTGCTTTGGCAAAACTCATCAAGTTTGTGGAAAAACTTAAAAAACTTGGGGAGCTAAAAGATAAAATTCATCGATCTGGAGTAGAGGCCTCTTCTGACCTACCTGGAGTAAGATTTTAAGAAGAGACGTTTATTCTTCCTTCCACAAAAAGAAAACTTGGCCAGCCATGGGTGTCCGTGGTGTTTCCAAGCTGATTTTTAAGAGCTTAGCTTAACTCAAAACCTTGCCCACCTAAAGAAGTATTATCAGCGGAGCTTCTTTAGGTGAAGAAAGAACCTTTCTTTGCACTATTCAGGCAGACAGCAGATGCCACGGTTATTAGAAACGTGATTTGAAATTATTTTCCAGCACGGTCTAGCGTGTTGGCAAAGCTGCACTATATAAAATGTGGCTGCAGGTCATCACCTCTTTATCCAGGAGCTCTCTTCCCTCTGCAGCTAAGTCTGCCTTTATTTCCAGGCTTTGCAAGTGCTGGACACAGGCAATAGCTGTGGTTTCACTGCTTCCATGGGAACACAAAGCAGGCTGCATAAGCACAGACCTGTGCTATATTACGTAATAAACCCCCTGGCAAAAGCAGAAATAATTTGGGAGAGAATTGGCATTGGCTGAGAGCTGCTGGGTCTGTGGTTGTGCAGATCCACTGCTCAGACAGTGGCACTGAGGGGTTTGTAGCGAGCAGAAGTTTGGCCAGAGGCTGCTGCAGCACCTGCAAGTTGCTGTTACCGTTGCTTAGTAGCCTAAGAAAACCTGCTTTCCACTGGTTGCCACAAAATTGCCCTGCGCAAAGACCATTTCTGGGGCTCTATGTGTGTATCAGGGTTAACTCTTTCATATTGTATAGATGGATATTTTGGTTTTGTTTTGCCCAGTGAGCGTGGAATCGATGAGGTGAACTCAGCATACTAAAACAGTAATCCTCTTCTGGAGAAAGAGTGGCATATGGGAACTGCGCTCTGCTGTGTGGAACTGACAGATGAGTTTTGTTCTGCTTTGCTTGCCATATCAGAATTCAGAAATGCAGCGCTGTGTGTGTATATATATAAAATTCCTTTTTCCCCCAGTCCCTTAGGAAAACGTCTGGGGGGGGAATTTGCTGTGTGTATTGAATTCACATCTTATTCCATAAGCAAATCTGCCCTGAGCAAGTGAGAGGACATTGCTTGTTTTACAGCCATCCATTTAAAAGACTGTTGTGGTCATAAGACAGATACAATTTTACAAATATTTCATGAACAGGCTTTCTAATCTTTAGTGCAACTACTTTAATATAGGCTGTTACTTGGAGAGAAGAACATGGTGGCTCCCAGGACAAAGCCCGTGTCACACAACAAGGCAACATATTTTCTAGCATGCCAACAAGATATCCTGCATATAAACCTAGTAAATGTGATGAAAGGAAAAATTGGTAGGATATAGCAAAATAGGATAGCTGAATGATATAAAGAGCATCCTCTTAATTATTAACATTTGCATTATAATTTTCACAAAATGCACAATTATATTTTCTTTACTTTTTCATGTTAGGGCAGAATTTTCCTCTTGGACCTATCTGTAGCTCCTGTGAGCACTCTTGGATAGATGGCATGTGACAGCACCAGGGCATTCACAGTGGAACAAGTTCAAAACATACAAAAGAGATGCATGGTGCAGATGGGAGAGTTAAATTCTGCTTTGAAGTTGTAATTGCATCAAGCAATTGTTTCTCCACTATGCTTAATAATCTCCTCTTGCTGTAAAGCTCTTTCTTCTAATGTCTTTTCTTTGGCTACTAGATATAGGTCAGAGCTTTAAAGCAGCAGATGACTCTGAATGATTCCCGGCTTTCCTGCTGCCTTTTACACTTCAGTGCTCGGTCTAGAAAATGAATTTTGCATGTTTTGCACGAGTCGTGCTAGGATCATTCTTCTGCATCTCTGGCTTTAAATACTACCTACGAACACATCCATGCTTGTGCTTTCTGGCCTCAGGCGAGTTTTGGGTTGCAAGCTATGTGGCTGTGGAAGCGTAATGCTGGACTGTGGCTTGTATGAACTGCTTCCCCTTAAGTCAGATTTAGTGTCAGGCTGAGTGCTTATGTGCTTTTAGTGAAGCTGCCTTGTGGCTGGCTGATGTGGAATAGGGGAAAAGTTTGTGTGTGTTACGTATTATGCCCAATATGCTTTTGTTCCGATGCTGATAATGACATAGTCTCGGTTACCTGCATACATCTGGATTTAAGATCTTAGTTACAGGCATGAAGGCATGAAAACACCAGAATGTAAAAACCCCAGACTGTTTCTGGGATATCAATGGCTCTTTAAAGCAACATTTTATAGGTATTGATAAGGCACAAATCTGGATTTTTACGTGACAATCTGTCACAAGAGATTTTGCTTGAATCTGGGCAATTTACTTATCACCAGCTAATTAAACATCAACCATTTGAAGCAGGAGCTGAGGCGGAGGTTGAGTGAGAAACTGCAACCATGCCATGACCAGTAGTACCCATCTGTCTAAATGGAAATGCAAGACAGGCCTCTTTGTATTTTATGAAAAAGTCCCAGCAGGAATCCTGTTTGCCCTGCAGTCTCGGTGGAATGCAGTGTCAGAAGGGGCTGATAAATACATCTGGCAGTTCGAGCAGTAGCCCGTTGATATTAATCCATCCCTTTCTAACCACTGTGCATGTTTGCATCTGAACTTAGTTTTGCCGTTTCCAAGACTGTTATGTTTTTCCAGCTTAACCGACCTCCTTCTCAAAAATACTTTTCTTAAATTATCATGCATAAACACAGTATTCAATACATTTTGACGAAAAAGGTATGCTTCAAATTTCTGTGAACAAGACAAACTGTGTGCATGGCTTTGAGAAGGAAACTTAGCAAGTGAATGGGAAAAAGATAAGGGGGTGGCAGGAAAAATGTCCAAAATACGCATTTCTCAGAGTGTTCTTAAATATTCCAAATGCACCAGAGACAAATTTTTTCTTTTTTTTTCTTTTTTTTTTTTTCAATATTGAAGTCCAATGTTAACTTTCCTATGAGAAATTATTCCAATTATTTTGGAAGTTTATAATCATAGTGCTGTTGGTTGTCAAGGGCACAAATTAGATGGTCTCAGGACTGAAGAACCCTCCTGTCCCCCACCAGTAAATACTCATTTTCACTGTTAGTTATTAAAACCAAAGCATAAGAACCTACCCTATGTGTACATATGCACATAAATACGTTTTCATGTACTTAGGAAGTCTTAAGGCTTAGATGCAATGTGGCAATTGAGTGAAAGCACGTCAGCTAAAAATGACCGCAGTCCCACAATAGCACTCATATATATATATATATATTTGCATTAACTACTTACACTGTACAGCACCAGAGAACTCTATCACTGAACTAACAGAAAAGGGAAAACCATGAAATAAGTATTTTATTATTTGTATGACGTTTTCCTTGAAAAAACTCTACATCATCAGGCAGCAGAAAAATTCCTGATCGATAAATGTTATGCAGAAATAGCACAGGACAAGAATCGGTCCATCAGCTTATAAGACTAAAAGTGAAAAAACTGATCTGGGAATAACTTGAGTAGAAATAGCTTGGTTGTAAAGACTAGTTGAATATTCACAGAGAGAATGTTCTTTATCACATTAACTCTTGGACCAAACTAGAAGAGGCTAGACAATCCTTTTGATCTTGGTTGTGTGATGTGAGACTGAAGAGCTGTCAGGTGGCTTCCAGCCCCTTTGTGATCATGCTTAGAAAGCCATTAAAATCCACAACAGCTAAATTAAATGTTGAAAAGTTTGTTAACAGTGGGAATGTAAATGCAAACAGTCAACAGATGTTCACCACAGAAAGGGAACAGTAACTGAGTAATTATTCTTTGATACAGTTAAAGATATAACTGTACAGTTTGCATTAACATTTGTGAAAATAACTGAGAATTTAGCACTTAATGTTAAAAAATTGGGACTAGCAATAGCACCTGCATAGCAGAGGTGTGCCTGGGGCTATGAGGAATGGCTTTCTATTCGTGTTTGGATTAAAAGTTGGTACTTTGCTTATGGAGAGGACACAAAGTGGAGTGGTTGATAGGCATTCAGAATCATGCAAATTCAAATGCAATGGTTCTGAACCAGTTCTCACATTGTTATAGTCACACAGGTTCTAGAGGATGTAATTTGGCTCCAGGAGTTTGGCTTTGGGATTTCCTTAAAGTGAGTCAAATTGTCCTTTTGTTGATCTGACCATTCCCAGGGTGGGCTGGACAGTATCAAGCTTTGCTCTCTATTTATATGTATAGATTTTCCCTTGTAGAATTATGCTTCTGCAGAGAAGCATGTGAACTTGTAACACACGAACAGTTGGTTTATTCTTACCTAAAATGTGGCTTCAGTGGGAATAGTATATAGTTTACAATAATACAGGGTTGAAATTCCCTGCACTATAGTGATTACTCTCAGCCTACGGAAGTAAACTGGAAGTGAAAGACTTTAGTGACAAGTATAACTGGGTTTGCTTTCGATCTCGGCAAGCAGAGAACTCCGGTATTTTGTGTTCACTATTGGGGTTATTATGATTATTCATCTAAATACTGATTTAGCTTATCACAGTAAATGAGCACTTAAAGATATTTATCCTTCATGTATCCTCATTTTGTACCTGAGGAAATGAAGTATTAAAGACTAAGACTTTAACAAGACCTTAGCTTTGCTGGAATAACTCTTTGATTAGACATACCGGGCATAGTTAGACTAGTAAGAGTTCAATAAGGATTCAGTGACATTGACAGAAAAATTCTCTTTATGGCTTTTGTTTGGAGAATTGGAATACATTATCCTAGTTATGAAACTTACTTTGTCGCAGAGTAAAGTACAGCTATCTTTAAGGCTCAAAGTAAAAAAGTCACACTTTCCTCAACATAGTTACACAACCAGATTTTGTAAGCTGTGCCATGGCAATTTGCCTGAAGGGAAGCTGAGCCGAGCTAGTATCTTCTGCGTCTGCCAGTGCCTTAAACCAGAGGACCAAGCTTCCATTTCTTCCTGTGCCAAAAACTAAGGGCAAAGAATAATAAAACACAGACTGAACGAATGAGCTTAGTAACTGAAGGAAAATTATCATACTTAATGGCAAAAGCAATAATGAGCAGATATCCATCATGTAAGGGGGTGATTTGTCTTGGTGCCGTTCTTTATTTTCCCTGACTGGAATATCTTGAACACTTTCAAGCCATTATGGCTTTTCACTGAGTTTTAAGGATTATAACTATTAGGCGTAACTTGCAGAAAAAATTGAGATGCTTGTTTGTAACTTGAGCTATGTGTAGTTTTTGCCATTTTGTTTTTAAACTCAATTACTGATAGTTAATTTCTTTAAGTAAATGGACTGCTTTAATAAATAGAGATTTCTATACATGCCTGTGAACGTATCCATATTAGGATATCTAATTTCCAAGTTGTCAACTCTGCATCTAAATTCAGTCTGTCTTCTGGTACATACCTACAAAAATCTGCAGATTTTTCAGATAACATTTGGGAGTAGGCAGTTAATTGCTGATGGTCCCAGATTCAGTCCCCAGATAACTGTCCTGCCACAGCTTATTATGTTTGCAGAATGTGTGGGACATAGAGAATGATTTTGCAGTAGGGCCAGCAGAAGTGGAGGCTGTGTATCTGCGTGCGCTCTGCGCAGCTCACTGCATAGTGTGCCGGGAAGTCCTTACTCTGCAGCTGCTCCAGTGAACACCAATGGCGGGATGAAAAGAAGTGGGAAAGAGCAGGAAATTGGACATACCTGATGATTTAATGAATGCTTTTAGCTTAATGTTTTTCTGTTTATAACCTGACTTTCCCTGGGTGGTTGTTCCAGAATTTGACACATAAAATCTGGGGAAGTTAGGGCTCAGAGTGTTACCTAAGATAAACTGAAGTACCTCAAGCGTACCTCAACTTCAGTGCCTGCAACAATGCCCTGTGGAAGCACTCAGGAAGGCCAGATACTTGAAGGGCTCTAGTAACCATAGCTTCTGTGGGCCTCTCTGCCTTGTGGACTGGCTGGTGGAGAGTTCTCCTGCTGGTCTTAAACTCTGCAGCGTGTCCCTCAGCCTACTGCCACATCTCTGGGGGGAGATCCGGCATCTTCATGCCTTCTGTATAATCAGAGAACTGTAATAAAGCCCCAAATGAGGGACAAAGGCTTTGGTCAAATAACTTGAGAGGAGTTAGTCTGTATCTTTAGTTTTGTAGATGTATATGCTGCATTGATTACACGAGGCCAGCATCATTTCATTGAGTCGTAAACTTCGCCTAAGTGGAAGGGTTGAGGACAGATTCTGTTGATGTTATGACCTATTATTTCTGGAATGACAATAAACAATTTAATTACTATAGCAAGCCAATACTAGGTAATTGCAGACAGAGTTACAGATACATAGTGCCAGATTTGCTACATTATATATTTGCATGAAAAAAACCACAGGCCAAAGTCATCGCCTTTCACATCCCATATTTGAACTGTGAGAGAATAAAACTCGCCCAGTCCATAATTAAATGCATTATAAGGCATCTACTGGCTCCCTTGCCTCCTTGCAGTGTAGCACATGTGTAGTTTTAAATAATTATGTGCAAATATTTAATATAAACCCACATTCAATTTATTGTTTGTGCAGCTCAAATGCTGCACGCTGGCTTCTGTCTGCAGCCTGACTAGATACATGGATTTGTTTGCAGGATTTATATTTTATTTAATTGAAACAAGGATCTCTGAGTACAAAGATGAAAACGGAATTCCTACTCTGAACTTAGAAATGTAGATAGTTTTTTCCAGGCAAACTCAAGTCTTTCAGTAGTTTTAAATAATTCAGCTTTGATAACTCTAACCATTCTGTAAAAAATTCCATTCATGCTTTAATAATTCAGTAATATAAGCTGTGATGTTTTCCACAAATTTTCAAGATCCTCATATGTATGTATTATAGCCTTTTTAATTAATGTTTTATCCATAAATTCTTCAATGATGTAGTAATTCAGATTGGATTGAAACTTATACCTCACTTGTTTCACAGCTGAAGTTCAGCAGCTGAGGTATTTTAAAGCCTCAGCAACTCTGAATATAAAAACTTTTCCAAGTTCTCTATGGGAATAAGATTACAGAAAGGCTTAATGTTAAATTAAGTCACGTTGACTTACTGTTTCTTCACCTAGTAGAATAACTCAAAAATACCTCAAAATCTCAGAAAAAAATCTTTTGTGGCTTGGACATAGGAAGGTGGCTCAGCAGAGGCTCTCCACTCAGCCTTGCTGTAATTGTATCCAAAAGGGAACAGACAAGAAATCAGGAAGCCTTAATTCTATTCCTGCCAAACTCTGAAAGGAAATTAAATTGAAGCTGATTGTACACAATCAAGTGACAAACCAGAGCAGCGTCTGCATCCAGGAATGTTCTGCGGGGTGTGTCTCTAAAAGCAACCACATGGAAAGTGCTGGAAGTCCTTCAGGTACCTGAAGGGAACAGGTGTGTAGCAGAGATGCTGCTTTTCAGTTTCAGGAATCTGGTCCTGCAGTATTTGCTAAAAGAAACTCAATTCCTCCAAGTAAATAGTAATGTCCCCTTAAAACTGTAAGAATTCTTTATTTTCAGGACATTAATCCATTACTTCATTTCTTGTCAGTAGTGGGAGTAAAATGTAGGCAACTTCTTTGATGAATATGAATTAATAAATGAATGAATGCCTCATCTATCCTGACAGGCCTGCACCACGTGAGCTTCTCCCTTCTACCTGTACTCTCACTCTCTTTAGCAGGGCTTGAATGCAATAGGCAAGTTTGGAATTCGGACTTGATGTCTCTTTGTCCTGATATCTTGACATCTGTCCTGGTTTCGCTGGGACAGAATCACAGGCCTGCCATGGTCTGCAGGCCTTGAGCAGTTTGGAGTCAGCCGGGGCAGCTGAACCGAGTTGGCTACAGGTGTATCCCATCCCATAAACATCACGCTCCGTATAAAGGGAGAAATGGGGGGGAGGTATTTCTCTGCTTGCTTGCTCTGCTCCTGAGGACTGCCTTCCTGTCTGTAGTGACTGCTGACTGAGTATAACTTTATTTACTTTACACTGGCGTTGGGATTAGTTTGACTGTTTCATTAGATCTGTTTTCATTTCAACCTGTGAGTCTCCTTTTCCTGATCCCCCTCTTGGCTGGGGAGGGGTCGTAGGGTGATGGAGCAACTGCTGTAGTTCAGCCCAAGATACAGGCTAAATGTAGACAATATCAAGAGTTTTTATCATAGAGAAGTACAGAATGCACCCATTTCAGCATACAGCATTAGAAGTGTAAGGAGGACAAATACTTAGGAAAGATCATCTGAACTGATTTGAAAGGGGAGATGCTGTGGAGCTGAGCACAATTCAGCTGCTGTTCCCAGGGAGTTCCAGTCTGAGGAGAGGCTTTCTGGTGAGATCTACAGAAGGGGAGAAGCTCCTTTGGAATAATATGGAAGAAAATTACTGCTGTGGACAGATAGATTTTTTCGACTGGATAAGTCAGCTGACAGTTAACTGTGAAGCTGGGAGCTCTGCAGTGCCTGAGGCAACAGATCATTGCAGATTAAGGGAGCTCTTGGTGATTTGCTTTGGTAAAAAAACTGTTACTGAGCTAAAAAGTTATTTCATCCGAACACTTGTATATCCATGAAAAGCAAGACATTCCTTCTTTGAATTATTACTTTAAAGAGACCACAGCATTTTGCATGCTAGGATCTGCAGCTTAATTAAATACCAGGTATTGTTTAAAACCTCTTTTCCCACTGTGGACAGACGGATGTCACACTGCCCAGTTTTCAGCAGTACCCTTGAATTGCACTGAAATAGAATTATTTATATCTTTAATCAAATTAAAAAGCAAACTAGATTTTGAATGAAGCAAAAGCCTTACAAATATCTTCTTAATTCCAAATTAATCCAAATATACAACGGCATAGTTTTCTTCATCTTTACTAAAAGTCCATTTATGTTGATTGAGGGATTTATTTCTTTGATATTTAAAAGGCTTTGATAACAGAGCATCAATAGAAGCACTTATTTGGTGGAATGTATTTTTCATGTGTTTTTTATTACAATTATTTGCCTCCCTGCCCTGGTAGAATGCTTTCTGGATACAAATTCTAATGATAAATAGGGACCTGTGGCAAACAATGAGTTACATATCTAAAAAGAGGGAAAACATATGAAGGAGTGGATCTTTTTGTTACTGCTTAATACTTAATTTTACTGTTCTTTGAATGGGCTTATCTATCTCTCTTAATGGCAATAACTTATTTCTACTATTTTTTTCTGTCTAATACACCACTTTGGCAACAGAAAGCTTTAGCATTTTGATGTAAAATTCTGAAATTATTTGGTAATTAAAGGTGTGAGAATGTCTCTGTTCATTCACATTGAAATTAAGTTCAGATAGTCTGACCTGCTGTTAGAAAATCCTAACAGTTATGAATTTCACTATAGCAAAAGAAATAAGGCAAGTAATCAGCAAAACTGTCTTATTTACGTGCATGCCACTTGATGACTATGCAGATGAACCATATTGCCATCTTGGATACCAGATGGAAATTGTTTATGACTCTTGGATGTGATCAGCTGGCTTAGTCATGGTGCAAAAGCAAAATTAAAAGTAACGACTGCACGTATCATCTTAATTAAGCAGGTTAAAATGCTACATTTTTAATCACTGTGATGTCAAGATTATGACTACTGTTAAGAGGATAGAAAGTATTAACACCTTCCCAGGAGCTAAAGTGTATCCATTAATCTGTTAATGGATTGGTGGCTGAACCAGTGGATATTGATTTGTCTTGGGATAGAGATGCAAGGTTTGAGGAAGGATGTGATGTTCCAGAAAGCAGGTATCACTGCCCATAATATGGGCTACACATTTCTGTGTGGTTTTGCTACATGTTTTTGTATGTTCTCCTTTTATTTTATGTTCTCCAGATGCTTGTGTATCTCCTGTGCATCTCTTTTTTCCTCATGTCTTTTCCATATAATTCCCCATTTTCCTTGCCATCTCACCATCCCAGTTCTATCACTCCATTTTCTACACAACTTTTTTCTTTTCTTTTGTCTTTGTGTCTTATTTGCTCCTTCCTACACAGTTTCTTTCTTTTCTGGCCTCATCCCCCATTCTCCCTTCCTTACCCTATCTCATCCAGCTCTTTCAGTCTTCCTTTTTAAGCTTCTCGGCCCCTTTTCTTTACCTTTGCCATGTGTATTTCCAAACTCAGTGCTCCACTTGGCTTTTACCTGTCATGCTGTCTCCTGGGTGTTGCCAGCCAACCAGCCTTGCTTAGGGCACCGGTTAATTGAGGCAGTAAGCAGAAACCAGGTGACTGAGCCCTGAAGCAAAGAGTAATACGACACCCTTCTCTTTACTTGCATCTGTGCCCTGTGCCTACTGTACCCTTCTAAATATTACCTGTACCAAGGTCATTGCCGCCAGTGTGACACCGTCCCACTTCCGCAGCAGAAGTGCTGCTGAGGAGCTGTCCAAGGTACGGTTGGTGGTCCCATCTGTCCTGTCCTGTCACATCCCATCCTATCTTCCTTTCTATTTCCCCTTCAGAATTTTAGCACTGAGTTTTTTGGGAATGTGGCTGCAGACATAGGCAGAAAGCCTCTCTGTCTCTTATTCTCGTAACTCTGCTGCAGTCTATGGGGAGGTATCTGTTGATCTGTGGCTGGCTAATAGAACCCAGGATAGCAGTGTCAGGGTGCTGGAGTAGTGTTGGCAGCTCAAACACCACTTTAGCTGAAGAAGATAAGGAACATAGTGGAAAGCAGTATCTCTTGTTGCAAAGTTTGGTGGAAAGTACATGTGGTTTCTCCATGGAGGTGGAATTACAGGCAGATGCCAGTGTTCTGCTTTCCTAATCACTTGCCTAGCTGGAGTTCTCAGATACACAGATATGTTGGTTTTTTCTATGTCCAATTCATGCTGTCAAATTTGATTGTGTTCAAATGTTTGGGGAAAATGTTTAAAATGTGCTTCTGTGCATTGCTATCAATATTATGAACGGACACCACAGGGCACTTTTCCAGTCTGACCAAACCTTTCATTTAGAATATATGTAATGGATACCTGGTGTATCAAAGATGTGGTGAGAGACATCAGCAGGTACAAAGGATCAGCCTTCAGCTCTCCTAGCTCCAGACAATACTTTATTTTCATGGGCATTCTCAACTAAGTAATCATATTTCTTGCCTAGAATATTTTCATCATATGTTTTAGGAAGTAACTTCTCTACACAGACAAACTTTCTCTAATCCTCTGTTTCTTAGTTTGCTTAATTTGTGCACCTGAGAGTTCTTTGTGGGTAGTTAATTTGTTTCTCCAGGGACTCAGTTTTCCCACTTTTTTATGTGACTCTTTCCAAGAGTGATGGAAGAGGGGCTATTCCTGGAGCCCAGAAAAATGGGATAATAAAATCACCCTCCAAAAAGGAGGGTGCCATTGGCACAGTGCATAAAATGTTTGTTTCTTTCATTATCCTTGTTCCACATGGTTTTTGATCTCTCATAACCTCTCTGCTAAAATTTACACTTTTGGGGGGACAATGTCCTCTTCAGACTCAAGAGATGATATGAGAGTTATGCAAACTATAATTAAATTCAGTACTATGAGATCATTAGAAGAAAGTCTCTTGTTGTTACTGTGACCTTTAAAGATACTCAGGTAAAATTTCTAACAATGTTGATGGGGGTTAGAATTTTTCAGGAACTCTTGAAGACGTTGGAGACCTAGAATGAATTCTTATGATCTTTGCCTCTCTATACATTTTGACTGTAGACTGAGTTCTCTTCCTAAAAGAGCTATAGGCATCCTCTACTGTCCCTAGAATTTTTAGAATTAAGTGTGACAAGAGGTTCACCCCCTCTACCATCTAACCTCTTCCAGTTGTGCTGTCAGAAAATGGCAGTACACCAGTTGTTAGCTACTTCTGTGTCTCCAGAAAAACATCCATCTAATACATAAAGTTCCTCTAGGAGACAGTGAACCTGAGGTTGTGCCTTCAAATGGGTGTTTTCCCCGGATAGTATCTTTTTTTTAATGCAATGACACTTTTCCAATGACTTTTCATGTAGCCATTTCACATATGAGTTATTATTAGAATCAGAGAATCACAGATATGTCACAGGTTTTGCTTTTCAATATAACACAGAAGATTATTATATAAATGTAGTAATTTACCATCTTTTACTATATTTGAATTATTGAGTACTTTTTTCCTTAATCTTTTCTGGGTCTCCAAAGAGTGTTTTAAAATGTAAAATGGGAAAGAGTAGACGTGAGGCTTGGCAAAGCATTGAAGAGATCTTTTCCATATTTTTCCAGTTTGTTCCCTTTATGGAAATGTGGTGAAACGGTGTCAGCAGAGTAATGATCAAATGTCATGGAAATACTGTGAGGAAGACCAGCTTTTGTACTTTGGAAAACTGTATTGACTATCGGAGAAGTGGAAGCTGATTCTCTGGCAGTTTTGTAGCAAAAATTGTAATCACTTGTGATTTATATGAACTATGTCTAAAAACATACCTCTGGCATGTGCAGGAGGGCAAAAAATAAGCCTATGTATTTGAAAAGAAATTTGCCAGGTTAAGTGTAATATTCCTCTGTGGGTTTTTATTTCAGATATAGGGGGAAAGAATTCCCACATGGCTCTGTAGATACAAGGCTGCAGAGATTTTTCAGGTCACCTCTGCTACCACAAGATCTACAGTAAATAGGTTACTTCATTAAAAAAGGAAAAGAGCGAGGATTTTTCTGAGCTGTTTCCTATGAGTTAATCTACCTTGAGAAAGATTTGCAATGAGGTACAGAGCAGAGAGGTGCAGATGATACCTGATATACTGTGGCATGCGTTAGTGTTGCATTAAATGCAATCATTACAAGGAGGTATTAGTAGCTGTTCCTCACCCTTGCCCTCTTCCACCTCCTTCAAATAACAAAACCCTCTGGGAGTGAAATGCTACTGCAAGTGCCCCTTCTATCTGGAATGGATTTTACAGCAATCAGCATAGCAGGACAATCATTCCTCTCAACAGTTTCCCTGTAAAAACTGTGGAAAACCAGCAGCAAATGCTTGTCTTCATATCCAGCCTGGAGTGCTTAACCTTTGGTGGGAGAATCATGCTGAGTCCTTTCCTCCAGTGACTCGTCACCTGCAATTAAAATGCTGCAGATTATATTAGTTACTCACTTAGGTAACATCAGTGCCTTCAAATCATATTGAGCTGACCCCTGCACTGTCCTGTTTGCCTTCTGCTGGTTCGTGAGCGAGTCATTGATGAGAGTTAGGCCCAGGGGACTTTCTCTGTCCAAGTTCCCAGCAGGGTGTATGTGGAAACAGGGGTCACTGCTCAGCTGTGCCCTCTGCTGAGTCTGGCTTGTCTTGGCTTCCAGCTGGTCCTGCTCAACTAGGTTGCAACTTCCACAGTTAAATGGCTCACAGAAGGCAGAAGTGACGCTTATGTACCGGCGCATTCTGGCCTTGCTCCTTTGACCAGTTGCATTAAGTTGTCTTTATTGAGATGGCAGAGGTTTCACAGGGTTGCCTGAGAGAAACCTTCTCGTCTTCGGTCAAGAGCCCTGCCCCCACAATTTTCAGGTGATTAGGCTACATTTAGGGCCTGGGGACACAAATGGAATTTAGCAAAACAGCCACAATTCCTCAAAAAATATGTTGCTTAGCAACTGATCATACTGATCAAAAACAAAAAGGAGGGGTGTTTGGCTCCTTCTGTTTTCTTAAGAGTTAAAGGAAAGGAAATAGTTTTGTGGCTCTGGTCAACAGGAATGACCCAATATTTCAACAGAGGCAAGCCACAATGTAAAAAAAACTGGCTATTTGAACACAATCACTTTTCAGATTAGTATTGTACAGAAAAATCTGGGCCCAATTGAGGTTAATGACTTCAGACAAACTATTTCATGAGGACCTGCACTCCTTTGTCTCTCTAAGGAAACAGCTTACTGAAATAAATCTATGTTATTTTTCTTTAAGCTGAAAAAAGGATACAAGGGAGGAAAAAAGTTAAATTATGCATCCATCCATAAAGCTCACACTTATTTGTTTTATATACAGGGCAGTTCTGTCTAGAGTTGCCTGAGATTTTTTTAAGATGCCTTTTAAACATTTTTTTCTGCAATTTTGATTCATCTTTGAAAGTATCAAACTTTGCTATAATAATATTGGTATTTTCTGCCCTGCTGATATGGCTTACATCATTTCAGTACCACATAATGTCAGTCTCTTACTATAAAACATATCTTTGTGAGCAGAAAGAGAAAGAAAGAGTCAAGAGCAGCATAGCCAGGAGAAAATGATTTTGTCTCTCTGCATGAATGAAGGGAAATGTCATCACAGATCAGGCATTATGCAGTACACATGCATAATGTATGGGTTTTTCCTCCTATTTTCTCTCAATCAAGTCTGATTATGAAGGGAAACTGAAAAAATAATGGACAACTAGAAATTGCTAGAATATGTTGTTAGAGAATGCTTTGAATATTATTAAATGAATTAGTTATGCCATCGGGGGGGAACAGCTGTGTTCTGAACCAGGAAATAGCCTGATTCTGCCTTCATTTTTATTTTAAGCTAGTGAAACTAGCATGTGACTGAAGTCAATGGATCTAATGAATCTTTCAAAATATCTTCCTGGTAGGAACTACTCAGAACATAACCACCTTGTGTGCAAAACCCATTAGAACCAAGTACTGCTTCCTGGTGTTTCAGAATAGCTCCTTTTGCTTTCAGTAGGATTTAGGAACATAGTTCAGTGCCTTTTTTTGTCTCTCCAAACTATGTATCACAGAAAGGAAAGGTTATCAATTCAGCAAATTATTGTGGAGCTCCACTGAGTGAGGGAGCTGACTTAATGTAGTTGTAACACAGAAACTGTCTTCACCTTCCTCTGTCAGGAGGTTTGCCCCCTCCTACTTGGAAAGGCAAGGCTATTTTGGCACCTATAATGCAAAGATCACTGTAGTTCTCAGGGATATGTGCTGTGTGAAAATACGTGAGGTGGCATGGAGAATAACTGCATTTTATCGGTTATATGAAGTCTGTTAATGCTGGGAAGAAAAATTGTCATTATGGAGTGTTCCACGGTCAATTGATTTTAAATTTTTTTTAATGCTATCAGCCTAGCAGTGCAGTGATCTGTGCCTAATGAAAGTAGCTGTATAAGGAAAAAAAGGCTTGTGGTAAAGCTGTATTAAACGTCTTTCACAAGAAGAGGAGTAATTTTGCTACCTCCCCAGCGAGCTGGGTAGTGTATAAGCTGCGTTGTTCTTGGATGTCTGTGATCTGTCTGTTCCGCTATTCTTTGTATGACAATACTCTCCTTTAGTGCTGTATTCTTCCATGTCACATGGAAGCCATGGACGCCTGGGCCAGGTATCTAGGCAAAGATTAATTTGAAAAAAATGCATCTTACATATATAGCATTAAACTAAGACCCACTGTGAGTTGCCATCTTTAGAATGTATCTTCAATTAATGTCATGTCAAATTGTTTGTGGTGGAAACACACATATACAAAATTTCATAGGAAATGTGAAATCACTACCTCATCTTTCAGAATGGAGTCCTCCAGCTCGTGCTTGTATAAGGCTCTAGCTGCACTCCAATTACAAATGCACACCAGGCAGGACTGACTTCCGTGGCTCAGCTGGCAGTCTTTGCTCCACCATGCTAACTGGTAAATTTAGCTCAATGCAGAGACATGCTTCCTTTCTCCAAAATGGAGAATTTTGTTCCCCATAGACATCACAGGGGTCGAAGACATGATAAACCCATGGGGATTAAGCTTCCTGTCCTTTCTCAGTAAAAGCTAGTTATGGTAACTGTACTCTAAACTCCCAGGTACTCACTCCTGCATTCTGTCATGCTGGGTTTCAGTGCAGAGCTACATTTGCTCTGAAATATCTAATAAACTGTTCCATTTCATTCACAGTTAATAGGATAATGGACCCCTTGAAAATGACTAGCTGGTCTTGATAGTTTTCTGTTACTTAAAAAGGAGATGAAAAACTTGACTTCCATTATCACAGAAACAAAGCAAACCAAAGAGGGAAATCTGCACGATATGGCACTGTGCTTTTACCACCTCTCGTCCTTAGCTCCAAAATGGACTCTAA
This sequence comes from Eurystomus gularis, assembly GCA_013400335.1. Lineage (NCBI taxonomy): Eukaryota > Metazoa > Chordata > Aves > Coraciiformes > Coraciidae > Eurystomus > Eurystomus gularis. Next base: position 213,791 of record VZZY01007608.1, read on the forward strand.
AAGGCACAGTTTTCTTTTCAAATTGCTGGTGGTGTAATTAAAATAGATATTTTTACTGAGATTATATACTCTTTCCTTTTGCAGTGCTAAGGTACGTTAGCATATGACAGTCTTAAGTCCTGAATGTACTACCTTGTAAAAAGCTGTTCTGTCCAGTCACTCAAAATCTCCTTTGTGCATGCAAAACTCACTGTATTCCCTTTTAATGGCCTACTCCATTTTTTCTTAACAAAAAACAGTCAGAGAAGGATAGGGATGCATGTTTTCAATCTTCCTCTTCCAATTTTAAATAGATTTCTTGAAATAAATTGAACTTTCAGGCAAAAGAGTGAAGAATCCCTGTATACACTAGGTTAAAAATATGCAAGACTTGCAGTGTCCCTTTAACTTCACTCCCACTCCAGTGCTGCATTTTCCCCTTTCTGGATTTTCTTCTTCCTGATCTTTCAAATTCAGCAGGGGAATAAATATACAATTGTCTTCCACCTGTAGTCCAAAAAGAAGATAAGAGTACCAGGCATTGTGTGGACATGCACCTGATGGCTGTCAGAAGAGAGCTTGCTATTTCTGGCCTCTTCTAACTGCAGTCTGCTTGCAGTCACGGTTGTGAGATCAGGGCATCTTCTGTCTGCATGTTTCTGCTTTACAGCACCAGCGGGATACTGGTCTGTCATATCGCATGGGGCATGAGGGCAATTTTCTTTCCCTTTTTATGTGCCTTCCTAGTGAGCAAATGAATTTGGCACGTGTCACTGAACATCATGAGGATTAAAATCTCATCTCCAGGGTACTAGTCGTAAATCGAGAGCCAGTGTGATTTCAGCCTTGCTAGAACTTCTGTGAGGGTGGGAGGGTTGTTTTTCACAAATACTGAAGAACAAAAATCTTATTGGTAACATAAAAGCCCATATGCAAAATTCTCTAAATTTGGATAAAGCTGAAAACATTTATCAACCGGACAATCTTGCAGGGACGACTTCTTACAGAACCAAAAAGCAAGTATCATGTGAAATTCAGGAGGAGTATCACTGCGGTCCTATAGTAAATACTACAAAGCGGTAGAGAACGTGTTAGTATACCTTAAATTCAGTGGTATTTTCTCATGGGGGATCAATATCCTTGGGGCTGCTGTAGGGTTATAGCTACGGACAGCTCTCAGTTCGGGTGATGTCTGATGCCTTCGTCCGTCCGGGCTGGAGCTCAGCAGCGTGTGCCGGGTGTGAAGGCTGCAACTCCCCGCGCGTACGCGGCGCTGCGTGGCTCTCGGCCCCTTCCTGCAGCCGAGCGCAGCCCTGTCCCCTTGCCCTCTGTCCTGTGTGTGCGCTCAGCTCGTCTGCGTGCTGGAGCCCTGCGATGAAAATACGGCTGTGCGGGGGGAAGGAAAGGATGGACCTCAGTCCTCTACCGTACAGCTGAGGAGCACCAAATAACCAGCGGATGCACCGCTGAGTAAACGGCCGCCGTGCGAAGCACAGCGAAACCCTGCGCTTTTTTAACGTCCAAGTAGGACTGTAACTTAGAAGCGTGTCTTCCCCAGCCTAGAAAGCCCTCGCGGGGACGGCAGCAGAGCCCGACCTCCAGGCGTGCTCTTTAGGAACCCCCGTAGCGAGCGGGCAGAGCCGCTTCCCCCGGGCGCCGGGGCGGGCCCCGCCGCGCTGCCTGCGGGGCCGCTTCCCA
>VZZY01007609.1:0-12530 GCA_013400335.1 Eurystomus gularis
TCTCCACGCTGCTCTCCTCCGCTAGGCTCCGTCTCCACTGCTCTCCGCGCAGCTGACTATTGCTGCATTACGTCAGGGTCACCAGATGTCATAGCTGAGACGGACATGACACTGGACAAGTTAAGCAGCAATAGCAAACTTTACTTTTTACAGCTCTCTTTTATGCTCTCTAGCTTAGCTCCAAACCATCGTGTCACACAATAATTGGTCTTGCTCATCACTAACATTCTTTTATTGGTCAACACTTCTTTACCCCACGTGGGTTCGTTAGCTTCTGTCAACAACCTTCTCTCACGTTCTTCAAATTCCCCAGAAGCTGTTTATCTTCTTTCAAGAGTACAGCCTGCTCTTGTCGAGGCCAAGGCTTTCTGTGAGGCCTGCAGGCCAGTTGTCAGCTCCCACAGAGTACCTGTGAGGCTGTACGGTAGCACACTAGATAGGTGGATAGAGCTTTCTTCTGAGACACAACTAAAGAGCACCTGCACACATGCAAACGTTGAAACAACTGAAAATCAGAGATTCAAAAACTATTGTTACTTTAGCTCCTCCGAGCATGCAAAGCCTGATGCAATCTGACTAGGAGGCAGAATTGGAAAAGAAACAAAAACCCCCTGCTTTGCTTGGAGAGATTGACACCATGCCAGAGGGGCTGTCACAGCAGTATGGTTGGTAGAAACCTCACAGCACTGATGTCTTTGACAGTGCCTGTACTAATACCACACCTGCTGAGAACACCTAACCACCCCCACAGTATAAATGAACAGTAATGAAGGAGGATCATAAACCAGCTAGAGATTTCTCCTGCTACATAAAAAAAGAAAAAAAAATATTAAAAGTATTAGTTAAAAGAAAACAGAAAGGGGCAAAGCAGAGGTCTGGTCTACACTGGTATAGTGCCTATATCCTTGTAGCTGATGGCAGCTGCAGTTACAGTCATATTGGTGCAAGCAAAGGGTGCATCAAAATCAATTCTTTCAGCAGCTATGTTTGTCTTCAAATGAAGTTTGCTTTGGTTACTGCCCAGAGACTGCTGCATGTCACACAGAAGCATGGAAACAGAGCAAGGAGAAAGAGTCATGAAGGAAAAAAGTACGGGGAGACGAGAATTTAAAATTGCAGGCCACCTGGAGAACAAAGTGTACAAAAAAAAATGCAGGAGAGAAATAAAAGCAAATAAGAGAGAACAAAATAAGAGAGAGAACAAGAATAAGCATAAAAACCTGAGGGGGGATAAGAGAGGGGCCAGGCACAGGAGGCTCCCCTGCAATGCCATGCTTCCATCCTGTCTGTGTGAGGGGAAGAAAAGGCTGGATACTCCATGCTATGAGGCTCACTCTTCCCATGTTCAGAGAAGACAGCCCAGAAGAGCATGACAGGTGGTGGAGTGAAAGGAAATCCTTCTCCTAGCTCAACTGAAGCCTTAAATCTTTGCCAGTCTGGCTTCTGGCATATGCCCCAGCCCTGCCAGAAACTGTTAGCAACACCATCATCCTAAAGTAGGGGAAGTTCAGCCTCATTTCATGTAGCCTGCTTGATTACCAGGCTAATGAGTCCTCCAGGAACTCAGGCCATGTACCCTCAGGGTTTACCCTACAGATCAAGATTTTCAGAACCCATTTTAGCTGAAGGGCTTATTTGTGCAGGAAATTTCCCCAAGTTGTGGCCTCTGTTGTACAGGTATCTATCTAGTGAAAACTCAAATGCATGAGTCTGTTGCCTGCAGCACATGTAGCAAAAACAGCACCCACGGAGAATTTGAATAGCCTGCAGGAAAGCCAGGAGCTGGCAACTGTGTCATACTGAAAGGAACACAAAGAGTAGTGAGCCTCAGAGGCTACTGAGAACAGAAAAGCTTAGTCAACACTTCTGCAAGATTTCTAGTGGCATGTTCAGTCTTCTGTTTGCAAAAAGACAGTTCCAGTCTGGCATGTCACCCTAGAAAGGATGCTAGTCCCTCCCTCTGTGCAAACAAGCAAAAATGTGCATTTTGCACCAGTTAAGCCAGGCCTNGGGGGTGGGTTGCATGATTATGGAAACATAACCAATTATGTGTAAGGGCTAAGCGCATGCTTTCGCTTTTGTGCTATAAATACACACGATTTGAACAATAAAGGGAGGACGATTCTATCCACATTGGAATCCATCGTTACTCTGGCCGTTTTCTCCCGACACAGGCCCACCTTGTAGTCAGTTAAATTCATGCCAATGCAAATACCAGTTTATAGAGGTTGTGTCTGGGACTTGCTGCCAGCAACAGAAATCATGCCCAAAACACAGGTACAGGTGAACTCCATGAGACTGAAGAAGATAAATCAAGCAGAGGGAGAGCAGAAAGGCACGAGGAGAACTGTTGTGTAGGGGGGAAGCTATGTTTTCAAGCTTTATTTTGGAAGCAAAGTGAGTAAATAGAATTTCCTGGATTCATGTGCTGGCACAGCTGATACCACAGCACGTCTTGTTCAGGTCCACAACACCCTCTGGATGTCTTGTGAAGGTACCTGAAATTGTCCTCTCAGGAATAACCTTCAGGAGCCAATCCTGTTATGAATGAATAGGCAAAACAAAAGAAGAATAAAGGAAGAAACCTCACAACAGTAAATTCCTCAACATTTTACTCATGATATCAGTGGACAGCGCTAGAAGAGAAAATGCACAGCATTCTCCCTTCCGAGGAGAAGGACTTCTTCATCTGGATGATGTGTCCCCATTTGTCCTGTCCCTCAGCTGCAGCTCAGCTGTTGCTTTGAGGCCTGGAAAGGGTTGTTTGGGTGTAGGAAGACAGGCCCACATTCATAAAAAACCTCTGCAGTTCAAGCCTGTCTCATCCTATGTATGGAGCAGCCATTACAGAGATCTGTGTCCATGGTGCTTTGCTGTAGTGTTCACAGCAAGCCGGTGACCAAGTGGAATTTCTCTGTCACTGAGGCAGGGGTTAGTTCTCCTTCACGAAGCTGCCAGCTGGAGATCTCCTAGAGACTGCTAATGAGAGATGGGCAGAAAGGAGGCAGCACAAGTGCTCCCAGCGTATCTCAGCCCCGTGTCTCAAGGGCACTGGGGCATCCACGGCGAGCCCACTATTACACCAAGCTCTCTGCATCCCTTCTCACTCGGTACCACCTTGTCCTGCCCGAGATGGGCAGCAGTTAGGGGGAGTACCCTGCCCCATCTCAGCTCACCTACTCTGCACTGCCTGCTCCACCCACGGGAGACCACCAGCTCACTGGCTTTGCCTCCAGCTCACCTCCTTTGCCCTAAAAATGCCCTCGGAGGCTTCGGGAACACTGGTGAAGCCCAGCGGGCTGACACCACCCAGCACCCCACGGCTCGCCGGCCACCGGGGTGGGATGGGCAGGGAATGGGTATGGGTATAGGGAAGGAGATGGGAATGACGATGGGGATGGGGAAGGGGATGAGGATGAGGATGAAGATGGGGATGACGGGAATGAGGATGGGGAAGGGGATGACGGGGATAGGGACGGGGATGGGGATCGGAATGGGGATGGGGATGGCGATGGGGATGGCGATGGCGATGGGAGCCTCCCCGCTGCTCCCACCGCCGCGGCTCTCTGCTGCCCCTCGGTGGCCACCTGAAGGTGAAGCAGGGGAGCGGCGGAGGAAACCTCCCCCCCCCTCCCCGAACCCCCGAGTTCAGGCTCCCCGCGACCTGTCCCAGAAACCTGCCATCTCGGGCCGGAGGATGCTCTGGCTTCCCAGAAGCGACCTGTCTGCAAAATGCTGGCGTCGGGGACCTTCTCCACCCATTCTCCACCCCTGTTCTCGCATAACCTGCTCTCCCTCACATCAGGGCCAAAGTCACCGAGTCTGGGTGGGCTCCAAGCCTCAGGGTTGGTCTGAAGATGAGGTTTAACCTTCTTCTTTTCAGGTGTGAGAAGGAGCAACTCGCATAAAGTTGTCAATGCAGTTATTTGGACTAATGTGAAGTGACTCACTCTTTGCCTGATGTGGTGTTCCCTTGGAGGTTTGGAGGGATTCAGGCACCTGCAATGCCCCAGCCCAGGTAAGGCCAGGATGTCCCTCTCCCTGGGCAGGAGCACCCAAGGGAAGTGCCACTGCTCCCAGCGGCTCTGTTTTGGAACGGGGAGTAGCCAGCTTCCACACCACCCTCCTGGAGGGGTGACATCTGTCCCAGCAATCCAGAAAAGATCCGTGGGAGAAGCTGTCTTAGCAGGTATGTAATGAAACCAAACAGCCTCCTGCCCTGCTCTGTGCAGTGCCTGTCACTGGGGTACAGAGAGCAGTGGTGTCACAGCCTCCCTACTCTTTCCCTAAATACAAACAGCAGTCTGGGCAGAAGGTATGGCCAAATGTGATCCTCAGGTCACATCTTCACCTCTTCTCAGCCTAAGAATGCAAGGTGTCAAAGACACATGAATCACCTGATGCTTGCTCCAGGCCTGGCAGGATCTCAGGGCCACCACAAAGCCTTGTGCCTCAGTTTCCTGGCATGGTGTGAAAACAACGAACAAAAAGCAATAGCAGTTACCCACCGCTATGTGCACTGCTGAGGGTGGGGAGGTGGGCAGTCACCTGTTTGTGGGAAGTGATTAATTAGGACTGTATTTTCCTTTTGTCATCTATACTGAGGAAATGACATTGTGTTACTTTAAATCCTTCCCCTAGCTTGATAATTTTGGTCACTCCAAGCAAGGCCGTAGGTAAATTATTTTCATAGAATCATTGAGGTTGGAAAAGACCTCTAAGATCATCAAGTCCAGCCATCAACCAAACACTACCATGTCCACTAGACCATGTCCTGAAGTGCCATGTCTACACGTTTTTTGAACACCTCCAGGGTTGGTGACTCCACCGCTTCCCTGGGCAGCCTGTTCCAGTGCTTGATCACTCTTTCAGTAAATAATTTTTTCCTAACATCCAATCTAAAACTCCCCTGGTGCAACTTGAGGCCATTTCCTCTCATCCTATTGCTAGTTACTTTGGAGAACAGACCAACACCCACCTCTCTACAACCTCCTTTGAGGTAGTTGTAGACAGCAATGAGGTCTCCCCTCAGCTTTCTCTTTTCCAGACTAAACAGTCCCAGTTCCCTCAGCCAGTCCTCATAAGACATGTGCTCCAGACCCCTCACCAGCTTTGTTGCCACGAAACTACCCAATGTAATCGCAATACATTTCCTTGCAGTTTGGACATCACTCCTTCAGGTCACTGCCAGAGTATCTAACCAGCATCTCTGCTGGGTTTTGGAGCTTCTTAGCTTCAAACTGTCCAAACTCCATCATTATCCATAACTAAGCCACAGAGTTAAGTGCTGGCTTGGAGATGTGTCCTAGAACAGTGGTCCCTGTGATAAGGTAAGGTCTTTCCTTGACATGAAAAGCTGCCTGGAGCTGAGTCTGATTATGAACATGGGTGTGTGATGAACCCAGCAGAGACAGATGGTGGGGATCCCTCAGTTAGCCTGGCATTTACTGTATTCCAAGTACACAACTTCCTAAAATACTGGAACAGACTAGCTGGCCAGTTATCCTTCTTTTGACAACTCATACAAAGAGAAACCCTCCTCCCCTCCCAAAATCAGTTAGCAAACAGTGTTAGTAGCCTCCAAAGTCAACTGATTACAGTACAAGGACAGGGCTGAGGAGTGTTTCCCCCACCCCCACTGACCTGCTATTCTTTGTATCTGACCCATGTTTTCTAACTGAGACTGCCTCCTACTTACCAAACTGTCTCATGGGCTTACCAGACTGTTCATGGTTCCCTCAATGTACCCAGCGGCCTCAGACCAGCGTATAAGAATTCCTTTAAGACTCTGAAATGAACAGCTCGCATCTACTGATGTCAGCAGTTCCACTTTACTGGTACAGGGGAACTCTCTAACCCTGTGAAAATCTACTCTAAGCTGAAGGCAGTTTTCTCAGGGTCATAGTAAGGCTGTGCTACAACATACCCCGATCTCACCGCTTTGCTTTCCAAGTAGAAGGTGCACTTCTCCAATGTACAGCTCAAATACAAACAGCTGTGAGTGTGTTATGAACAAGCCTTAAACCAAGCCAGATAACCCAAGGTGAAATCCTCCACAATGTGTGCTGTTGTCTCCCTGCGGAGAGGCTGAGAAAGAGACAAAGAACCACATGTGGCAGATCTGAGTCAGGGGACTGAATACTTCACCGGAAAATTCTCAGACACCATAACGATGAAGGCAATCTAGGAACCTAGACAGAATAGACAGATTTTCTGTTCTCTTTTTCTCTTTCTTCACATCTACTTAAGGTAGCCCATCTTTTTCACACTGTGTCTAACTTTATTTCTTTATCCAGAAATGCATGTATCACCACATTTAAATTAAGGTTGAGGTACACTGCTACGAGCACAGAAAAATTCCAAACCTCAGTGCAGCCCAAGCCGATGTGAAACTGTCTTTGGCTGTCATGGGACCAGAATCCATCCCTGTTGAGGAATTCTCCTGGCTGCACAGAGGAAACAGAAATCAGCACCTGGCCCATTGAGCTAATTCCTGCTTTGGCCTTAACTTCAGGAGCTTGAAACCATGTGTTCATGTGTTTCACCATAGGGGAGGTTTTAAAGAGAGGAAGAGGATGTTACATAGAACAGCTTGATTCCAAGTATTTTCTTTTCCTCCTGTTTCCTGGTGTTATAGCAGATTGCTGTTAAGCAGGCTGCCAGCAGCCCTTGGCATTTCCATGACTGCATCATTCAGTGCTGTGAAAGACAGCTTCAGGTGCTCCAAGCAGCTCTCTCAAGCCACTGGAAAGTCAGTACATGAAGGACACATCCAGGAGACAGGTGTTGAATCCCATAACGGGTGCACACCTGTTCTCTGGGGATCACTTTACAGAAGAGGAGAACAACATGGGCTGGCCTTCATCATTGAGCTGTGGTGGGAAACATGCTGTTCAACAGCCTGCTCTGGCTGCAGGGCGATGCTGCTGCCTTGTCCCCATACTGGGTGGAGCTGGTGGACAGATCAGAGATCCCAGCACATGGCTTTGCAGTGCAGATGAGTTCCGATAGAAACCGAAATCTTCAGCAGTTTCTGTCAATGTGCTGCCTGTGAACTGCAGTGGCTGAGGACAGGCAAACTACATCTGGCTTGACCATTTCTGCTGCAGAGATGGGAAGTCTGGTGGGTGCAGTAAGTGAGGAGAGACAGTTCAGGTGTCACCACATCAGAGGGCCCTACCAGATCACAAGTCAATACCTGCATCCTTGCACCAAAGCCACGCAACACTCTGCAAAGGTTACTTTGCATCTTCAGGCACGTTGACACTATTATTAGGCTGTTTACAACTACAGTAAACCAACTTAGTCATGAGTGGAGTTAAGAGAAGGTATTCTCAGGCCTGTCTTAGCCCCAGAGTTTGCATGGAGGACACAACTGTGGTTAGAACAACAATTTTTAGCAAAATGTCGTTCCCAACACAGTCATGACTACTACTCCTCTTTCATGACTAAGCTGTGCTGAGGAAACATTTTTATTTTGTCACAGCAGAGTCTGGGAGTCTGGAGTTCTTTCACTGTATGATTCTGTGGCTTTTCCTGACCTTGCAGCCTGGGAAGAGATGCAGTCAATAATACAATCTCTTTGATTTTTTCTTTGCTGCCCCAAAACATGTGGTTTCACAGCCTAATACAAGCTCGTTCTCCATGGACAGTCTTAAGTAGATGACGTACAGATAATTTTTACCTTTACAACGCTAGCTGATGTCAATGTTCTATTCACCTCCCCACCCTCAACCCTTCACTGGATTAGATTCCTAGACAAATAACACACTGTTTAAAAGCTACAGCCTCTCACTGTTTCTCTCTTCTTCCTCTCTTTTTCTTTCCATCTCAGACAAGTTGGCCATCTAAGTATTGTTAAGACAAAAGCAGGTAAATCTTTTTCTTCCTCAGTCCCAGACAACATCCACTTGCAGATCCCATTCCACAGCCCCTGGGCTTCACCGGCTCTACCATTCAGATGTAGAGCAGGTGCCAGCCAAGGAGCTCACACTCTAACACTTGCTAATCGCTCATGAATACATGTGCAAGGTAGTCTGGAAGAAAAGGAGAGGGTGAACAGGTGGGGGAAAGGGCCAGGCAATGTGGGGATCCCTGTCTTAACCCCTGAGAGATTTAAAAGATGAGCACTCCTTTCCCTAATCCCAGCCTTCCCTGTAATTAGACACACAAGTGATCTGCTCTTACGGGGACTTACTGAGTGTTTAAAAAGTCCAGATGGCACAGATTGGGCACAGCGACCTGCCTGAAAAGAACGTGCTAATTTAGAAGAGCTTGGTTACTGGAATGTATTAGCAGCACTTGCAGACTGTGTGCCCACTTAACGACCTGCACGAGTGTAATTACAGTCATCCACTTGGCACATAATCCTCATTAGGCCTGTTCTGATATGCATTAACAATGGTGAGATACATAGGATCAGACTCAGATGAAAGATGTGGAAGAAAGTAGGTGCCACAATATACCGTGAACTTGAAAGAGCTTTCAATATGCATGGAATCTACCACTTCAGTGACCTGCTCAAACCAAAGGCTCTGGCAGCAATGGATTTTCCAGAGACTTTTCCCATTGGGTGGGTTGTAGGAAACTGTCCCCGTCAGAATGGGGAAGACAAGCAAAGAAGCCTCAGGAAAAAAGAGCTTCTGTTTCATTTCAAAATTCATAAGTGGTGTGCCTTTGGGGAACAAAAGGCAAATTGCCTGATTTAGAGCATCGTTTTGGAGGAGAGTGTGGAAGGTGACACATTTTGAATCTACACAGGGTCTTCATACACTGAGAAACACAGGACTTACTGTTCCTCTTTGGTGGTTGAAACCGCAGAACACAGCTATGTCTATGGCATTTGCTTTTAATATGAGGACATATAACTGAGCCTGTAGGAACAACCATACTATGGCTAAAGGGAAAAGTGAGAATTCGAGCAGAAAGGACATTTGCAAGGTTTTTGTCCAATATGCACAATCTCTCCATGTTCCCCAGAACTTCGCACAACCCTGGCTCCAAGCTGTGCTACTCACGTTTCTTCCCCTGGGGACACTATTCCGTATTCCAGCTAATGGGCGCTGGTAGGGAACGCTTCTTGAGATGAGTGCTTACAACGATAGCACCCCACATCACGTGAGTGGCAGTTATAGAGGAAGGACTGATAAAGAAAAAACAGACCCATCAAACCCTAGAGGTTTGGGTTGGCTCACTAGCCTGCTTCCCACCTGTTTTTTGACACTCAGCTTTCCTGCCTTTTCAGAGAGTCCTTTGGTTCTGTGCCATGGCTCCTCTGTCCCAGTCTGCTTCTCCACTGCTAACAAAGGGCCACATCATCCAGTAATTCTCAGGTGATTGAGAGACAGGGATGGTAATGGGAGTGAGAAGCTTTGTCCTTTTATCCACCTGCTCCCCTAAAGAGTGGAGAGAAAGGAAAACTGTATTTTAATATGAATGAGGGTCTAATTTTTGTTTTTCTTTCTTGACCCACTTCCTTCCACAAACATGGCATCTTGGGTCCAGACTATGAGCTGTGACCACGCTACAGGGGGGCAGCTGTGCGGAGCCAAGTGCTGGGCCAGTACTGAGAGCTGCAGGGCAGGAGTGTTTTCATACACCTAACTTGAGGAGTGTTCAATAAAAAAAAGAAAAGAAAAAAAAGTGCCTGCTTGGGAAAAAAAAAACAGACAAGCTCAACAGAACACAAGGGAGGGATTTCCACCTGCCTTCCCCAACCATGCACAGCCCTGACAGAGGATGATGGCTCCTGGGTAAATCTCTGAGGGGCAATGGGGCTCAGGCCATGGTTCCTTGTTCATTAATACCAAGCCTGCAGCCTGCCGCCTTGCTGAGCCCCATGAACACGAGTAGAATGACACAGGGACACTCAATGACACTTCACAGTATTCACCAAAACACAGATAAGCCACGTTTGAGCTAGCTACAGGAGGGCAGAAGAACGCTTAATCTACCTAAAATTTGAGACAAACTCTACCAGTGTAATATTAACCTGCTGCTTAAAATGAGTGTAGCAATGCTCTGAGGTAGGAACCCATAGCATTTCTGACCCAGTGATATGAGCTCCAGAGCTGGATGCATTTACAGCATCAGCCAGCTCCTGCTTCCCCAGTGCCAGTCTCAGTAAATTGGTGCATTTGCATCACTTCAGCACAAGGTTGAGCTCCAGCCCTCTGAAGGTAGTGATCCTGCTGACACTAAAAGGGATCCCTTGTAGGGACTACTTGCTGGATGAAAATATCTTCCAGGCATGGTCCTGTCTTACCTGTGCCTAGGCCAAGAGGCCAAGACTGCTTTTAGACCTGAGCTTCTATCACTGCTGTTGAAGGACTATGGAAAAGGCTTGATAAGGCATGCTTCAGCCCAGTGCATGGTCACAGTCACTTCCATACACACCATGAGCCAACTTATGCTTACTCACCAGACTAATGCTCCATGGTATTAGGCATGTAATTAATTGAGAGCAGCAAAAGCAGGGGTGGCCACAGCATGAAGGGAGAGTGGGACACAACCTTGAGTCTGAAACTGAAATTGCATCTATTTTGTCCCTGTTGAGAAGACCAGGACTAGATTAGATCTGAACTGTATTACTGTTCCAGCTGAAAAACTCTCAAAAAAATCAATGACTGGATATTTGCATCTGCTCTGCTGTTCCCAACAGGTACTTTTTAAAAGCACATCAGCTCTAGATATTCATGGGCAGTAGTATCCAGTTCACAGGCTGACAGTGCCACAGGGCAAATGTCCCACACCTAGCACTCTGGGGAATCTCCCTAACTTCTACATCTTGCTTCCCATAGCATCTTCTGAGCCTGCATGACTTCTGGATGTACCTTCCCAAGATGTTTTTACGTGCATCATTTATCTGGGGGGAAATAACTGGATTTCTTTTTTCCTAAATAAATTCTGGCTGTAGATGGTATGGTTTTATACGTTCACACAAGTCTTGTTTCTCTCACAAAGATATTAAATAGGCTCTGTTTGGTCCCCTAATTAGAGGTACGGTTGGGGAGAGGGAGCCAATTATCCTCACTGTAAGGGGATATATGGGGAAAAAAAAAAAAAAAAAAAAGATTTGCTGGTTAAAGCATAAAAACAAAAGGCATGGAAGACAAAGTGAGATGAGAAAATCAAACTACGAACAAAGACAGGAAATAAACAGGAGAGGAGAAATCAAATCAGCGCCACGCACACAACAAAGCTGGTCTGTCTCTGGGAGGGAACCTGATCGGTACGTGAAAACCGACCCATACAATGAAAACGACAAACGATGAGCAGTCCTGCTCGGCGCCCGAGAGAGACCCCCGTCCCGTGGGTGCCTCAGCGGGGCTGGTGGCAGCAAGCAAAGCGACCTGTCCGAACACTCCAGCCCAGGAGGGAGCACCCCGGGGCGGCGAGCATCCCCCCGGGCCCGGGCTGGCACTGCCCGCTGCGGGGCGAGAAACGGGCTCTAGCTCCGTGATTTCTTCCCTCTCGCCCGATTATAATCACTTTCCCCCGCGTTCCTAATCGTGCCTCCGCCTGGGTCCTGTCCGGATTCTAACCGAGAAACGAAATCCCCAGTAATTAGGAGGTGATCAAAGGTGGGCTCGAGGAGGACCCCTCCAGGCGAACAGCACCTCAACGTTCCCTGCAGGCCAGGGCACCAGCTGGGGCTCCTTTCTCATCACGGCTCAGGAGGGGAGGAGGGGATATATGGAAGCCAAGGGAGGCCCCTCTCTGTCATCTCCAAAATATTTTGAACGGTGCAACAGGTTAGTAGCTATCCCGCCCCGCCTTCGCCTACCTATCGGTGTCTGTGCCCTGTTTCTTTGCGCTGGGGGAGGTGGGGAATTTGCTTGATGGGTCACATGCCCTCATTTGTACTTCTTCCAGGTGGTTTTCCAGGTTTTGTAACTCCTGGGTTGTGAGATCCTCCCGATAAGCTTTTAATTTCCTTAAAGGAAGCACTACTAGTGGTGAGCAGGAGGAGTTTATCTTCCCCAGGCAGACTTCAGGCCCTGGCATAAAATTCTTAAGATCTATAAGGCTCTTTTATAGCCGCATTGCTCTTTTTTTTTTTTTTTTTTTAATTTTTTAGAATCTGATGGGGTCATTCCCCCCTCTCCCTAGTGCATAGCAAAAAAAAAAAAAAAAAAAAAGATACACCTTTTTTGAAAAAAAAAAAAAAANGCTATCACTTCTTTGAAAAGAAAGAAAAAAGGTGTCAAATGGCTGGGGAAAAAGAAGCTGGGAAAAGGTGAAGTGCCATTCCTCTGTGCCCCTGCAAAACAGGCCAGCCTGTCTCAGCCTTGGGCTGGCCGCCGAAGGAGCAGCTCGTCCTCCTTGGAGCCCTCCTGCCCGCAACGCGGCCAGCAGCGCCTTCCCGCCCCGGCCCCAGGCTGCCCTCCCTTGCGGGGAGGTTGCGGGGGGGGCAGGGGGCTTATCTCCTCGCAGCGATGGTGGCGATCTGCAATGCAGAGGCGCAGAGCCCCCGCACGCCCCGGGGCAGGCTCTGGGTTCCCCTCCGTTCTTTGCCTTTGGGTGGGGAC